>JAXGGA010001272.1:0-160360 GCA_038373865.1 Uloborus plumipes
TACCCACTAATAGTTTGACTGTGACTATGCATATTGCTTGCATATCTCTTCCAGCTTATATAAATAGTATTATTTATATCATAGCTAAACTTCAAATGTATTATACTAAAAATTTATAATTTTGATGAAAATTTTCGAAAATGACTCGGAAACAACAAAAGCTATGTTAATAATTTATTATTGTTCCCCTCAATCCCCTCTTTTGGTTAATTTAATGTTATGGAATAAGGTCATGATCCTTTTTTGTGTTAAAACAAGGAATTATGTATCCTTTTAATTTAAATGAAAAATAATAATAATGATAACAAAATTTTAAAAACTGGAAGGTCAGTTAATTTTTTCAAAAATCAAGTAATTTAAAAATAAATATTAACCCTTTGCACTCGAGGCCTTTTTCGCTTGCGCGAACCAGCAACTCGGGATGATTTCGGCGAGTTGCTTCTTGTGTCTAGATATTTTTCAGTGGAAAAACTCATAATTATTTTTATAGGTGGTTTATATGGTTCAAAAGGTTTTGTTGGCTGTATGCGATACATACACATTGAAGGCCATTATATTAGAGTTACAGCCTTGCCAAAATCAAGATATTCAGAAACTGGAGTTGTATTTGATGCTTGCCAAATGACAGACAGGTAACTTTCTTTTGTGTATGCAAAAAAGTAAAGAAATATAATAATCTTAAAATATCATTAAATCTTCAGATTTATATATCAGATTTTTTTTTTCATTATTATTCATTTAATAATTTAGATTTTTTTTCTAATGTGAATACCATTGTCATTTTTTAAAGGTGCAATCCCAATCCATGTGAACATGGTGGTACATGTAAGCAAAATTGGGAGGAATTCAAATGTGACTGTGAGAATACAGGTTACTCTGGTGCTGTGTGTCACATACGTAAGTTATTTATTTTATTTTTTTGTGAATTGAATTTTTATTGCAATTAAAGTTAAAATTCTAGATAATGAAGGCCTGACAATTCCTTAAATTGTTGAAACTTCATAATTTGAGACATCACAGTGGTAAATTCTTAACAATTAACTTTGCAGGGAGGATGCCAAAGGACTTTTAATTCATACATTTGTTCTGTAGTTTAATAATGTACAGGCGGTTTCACAGTGAAGAAACTTCACTCATTGCTGTTTTAATACGTTAATTCTCTATCATGCTGCAATTTTTCAAAATTACAACAAAGCAGGGGTTGTATCATTTTGTTAATCCATATGTCCGTATTAATGCAACAAATGATTCAGTGTTCACTTTAAGAGCAAGAATCTGAGAAACTGTCACGCCTAGCATTATGAGGTGATTCATGACCTCTCAGATTTTCTCCCAAAAATTACCAAATGTTTATTATCTTATTGAAAGACCAAATCCAGAATGTTTTGCTCTAAAGTTGAGTTGTTTAGTTTTTATGGACCCCTAAAGTTGAAGGTGCGGCATCAAAAATTAAGCAGATTTTCAAGACATGGAAATTGCTGTGAGCCACAACTCTTACCAGGAACTGTTTAACTCCAATTTTCTTTTTGTATATGGAATATAGAAGGTTGAAACTTTACAAAATGAATGTTAAATTTGTGGTAAGTTGTTGCCGTAAGGTCAGTGAAGGCCCTCAAAACAAGGCATTTTTGACGTTTTTAGCGTTTTTGAGGTCCAAAAACAGCTTGTGTTGGACTATCGAGCGTCTTTTTTCACAGCTCCATGCAAATTCTTTATTAACGATCAAGAAGATCACTTTTGTTTAACCTTTTTTTTACTTTATGCAAATTTGCTTGTAATATATATACACTGTAAATAAAGTTTATTTGGTTTGGTTCTGGTAATGAGGCTCCATGATTGACGTATTAGATGAGATCCACGAATTCCAAACGCGCAGAACAAAATCTGACATCAGAATGGTAGCAGAGCGCGGTTAGAATTGAAATAGTAAATGAACCATGGCATACGCTGATGAAGGTAGCGTATTTAAATTCCAAAAATTGAACAGGGACAATTATCGGAATTGGAAATTTAACAAAAAAAGGTTATTGACGAACTATGATGTTTTCGGCATAGTAGATGGAACCGAGAAATTGAAGGAAGGAGCAGACGAAAAAGAAATTAAGGCTTGGAAAAAGAGGGACTCGAAAGCCTTTTCTACAATTTGCTTGCTGGTGGAGGATGAATTGAAAAATCTGGTCATTGACACAACAAATGCGAAAGAAGCTTGGGACGCACTATGTAAAGTGTATGAACCTTCAACACGAGCAAGAATAGCAGCCCTACGTTCGGACTTCACCAGAATAAGTTTGAAAGACGACGAGAACATGTCTGTATTCATAGGAAGGATCTTTAGAGCAGCAAAGGATTTGGAAACAGCTGGAAGAACAGTTGCGGATTCAGAAATAGCCTACCAACTGTTATGCAATTTAATCCCGAAATACGACAATGTGGTAATTCAACTCTATCAACTTAGTGATGCTGAATTCACGTCTGAAAATGTACGGAAAGCGTTAATATCGGAGTCCGACAAACTGCAACACCGGGAAGTTCCGAATGAAATTTCTACATACCCGCAAACAACATTCGTCTTGGACCGAAATAAAAGAAATGTTTGTTTCTCGTGCGGGGAAGAGGGACATTATGCACGGAACTGTCCGAAAAAGAAAAATAATTCAAACTTCAAGAATTCCAGACGTGAACAAGGAACAACTGAAAATCGCGGCAGGATGAAAAGAGGGTCAAATTCAAATCAAAGAAAGAACAATTCTGAAGTGAGTTCCTTTTTGGCTGGTGCTATGACTGCAAATACAAGAACAGTGGAATTCGCGATTGATACTGCAGCAACTGAACATTTCTGTGCGGACTTGGAACTGTTTCAAAATTGATAACTTCTAGGTTCCAAACCCATTTGACTAACTTCCATGTTTCAATAACAAGCTAAGTTTAAAAGGTTAAGATCCTAGAGTTAATCCAAATATAATGCAATTTTACTGCAGAGTTCTATTACAGCAAGATAGAAGCTATGGCTATGTGTTTGAGGTTGAGAAATGTAGGACAATCATTTAAAAGATAACCAAGAATTTATTGGTCAAATATTAAAAGAATAATATTACACGAACCATTTAAACTTAAGGAAAACCCTGGCCATAATCAAAAAGGCGAAAAGAACCGCCGGCCCCGATGCCGGACCTACCTCTGAGCGGGCAGCGATGAAAAAGAGAAAGAACGAGTCCAATCGTTCACTATTTATCTACCAATCATTTGCATATGATTGGGCATCTGGTGATGCCAACCTAAAACTGCAAACAGAATCAGAAGAGTTGAGAAGCATCCACCTAATTTGAATACCAACTTCATTCTAATACATTATATTACATTAGGCATGAGAACTCGATCGAACATCGTATGAACGTCGTTTTACGCTATCAAGTCCCCCCTTCTCATCCCCTAATGCTATTCAAACATTGGGTCCTCATATACTTTCAAAAATTTCAAGAAAAAGCCCCCCAAAATTTTACAAATGGCCAGGTTTAACCTTTTACAAAAAAAATTTAATAAACAATTAACAATTAACAATAAACAACAACTCATCCTGTCCGTCAGAATTAGATTCTTCACATTAGGTTCTCAAACAAGTACTTGACAGTCAATTCCAAGTCCAAGGATTCACAACAGTCCTGATGACAGTTCTATTTTTTTTTCTTGATAGAAGACACTATCCCATGAATACTGGTCACACTGTAATACAAAAACTCGAACCAGTACATAAAATTCGAAAAAAGAACATGTTACACAAGTGAAATATTATACTATAAAAATTGAATTTATACAAAAATTACATCGTGATACCCCAAAAATATTTTTACAAAAACTATTTATACTATCAAATATAAATGAAAAATTTGTTCACAAAAACGATTTAATTCGAAACGGGTCAACGGCTTCGTAAAAATATCAGCCCGATTTGATTTACTGCTTACATGTTTTACGGTAAAAAATGTCCCGTTGAACTAAATCACGTACAAAAAACAATTTTACATCAATATGCTTAGTACGATGGTTTTCAATCGGCGATTTTACAAAATCAATTGCAGATTGATTATCAACATACATCACAGATTTAATTTTACTTTTTCTAATCATCCCCCATCGCAAACATTCATTTAATACACGGTCAAACCACATGAGCTCTTTAGAAGCTTCACAAAGGGCAACGAACTCACTTTCCATTGTAGAAAGACTGACACATCGTTCTTTAAATGTTCGCCACTCAATCGGCGAATTATCCAACAAAATTAATTCACCCCCAAGTGAAGTTCGATCATCCCGATTCGCTGCATAATCAGCGTCTGAAAAAGCTACTAATTGGGTTCTAGTACAATTTAAACAAAGTTTTAACTCTCTTGTTTTAAAAACATAACCCAACAGTTTCAATAGACCGTTCCAATGAATTTTTCCAGGGTTAGATTGAAATTGACTAAATATGTTGACCGAATAAGAAATGTCTGGTCTAGTTCTACTCGCAATGAAAGACAGACAGCCTAACAAATTACGATAAGGAATCTTTGACATCTCGACTATTTCACTTTCAGTACTAGGGCAATTTAACTTCGAAAAAACAGTGCCTTTACAAATCGGCAATGATGAAACTGACAAATTAAAATGTTTAAATTTTTCATAAACTTCAGTAATGTAACTTGTTTGAAACAAATTTAAACCATTTTCAGTTCGTTCAAATTCTACACCCAGTAGTTTCTTAGTTTTGCCAAGAACTTTTAAGTCAAAATTTTCCTTAAGTAAATTTAAGACACTAGTTAACATTTCTTCCTTACGTGCAAGTAAAACAATATCGTCAACATACAATAACAAAATTACACATGAATTATAAATATATACACAATTACACTCTTCAAATTTATAAAAACCAATTTTTAACAAAACACTATTAATTTCAAAAAACCACATACGGCCGCTTTGGTGCAAACCGTAGATTGCTTTGTTTAACTTACAGACTAAATTTTCTTTTCCTTTTACAGCAAATCCCGGCGGCTGCCTCATAAAGATACATTCATTTAGAGGTGCATATAAGTAGGCATTTTTTACATCGCACTGCAAATCAAACCAACCTTCAGATACTTTTAGGGAAAAGAAAAATCGGACCAATGAAAAATGAATTGTTGGACTAAAGGTCTGATCATATGAGTCGGGGGATTGTGCATATCCTTGAGCAACAAGTCTCCCACGATACCGAACAATTTTTCCCGATTCATCCCTTTTAACAGTAAATACCCATCTGGATCCAATTGGTTTTACATTTGCAGGCAAAGATGTTAAATCCCACACTTTCCTAGAATTCATCACCTCTAATTCTGTTTTCATTGCATTTAACCACTGGTCTTTTTGCTTTGACTTAAGAACCTGTTTGTAACTCTTAGGAATTACAATTTCACCATCTAGTCATAAGTTACAAACATTAGAATGAACAGTTTGATCAGAAATTTCACCTTGATACAAATTTTTACCGCTAAAATCAAATAAATGTGGTTTGAAAACAATAGATTTCTTTTCACAATATTTTTTAACATCATTTAAAGAGCGCAATCTTTCAGAATCATGTTTCTCGTAAAAATAAATGTCAGTGCGTGTGCCATCCGACCTTGGGATCGCTTTTCTCTCCCAGTCAGCTTCACGAAGCTGTGACCTTGATGCAATTTCCTCCCCTTCGCTTTCTTCACCGCTAGTTTCATTTTCACTTTCTGATGATAAGGATTGAAACTGCGTATTGGGGCTTTCATTTCCGCGATCTGATTCTGAAACAGATTCGCTTTCCGAAATTTCGGAATCTGATTGCATTTCTGACCAGGTTAAACAGGGACCCAGCACTGCTTCTTTACATTCATTTTTAAAAACATCTTTATAATAAACATTTTCATTAAAATTTACATTTATACTTTCTACAATTTTGTCATCTTCGGGAATCCAAACACGAAAACCCTTAGTGTTAAAAGCATAACCCAAAAATATGCCTTTTTTGGCTTTTACATCGAGTTTGTTTCGTAACTGACGGGGCGTTCCTAGATAACACAAAATACCAAATGATTTGACATGACGTACACTCGGCTTACGCTTGCAATACAATTCAAAGGGTGTTTTAGTTTGCCCTGAGTGACAAATCCTATTCCATGTATAGTTGAAATAAAGCATGGCCTCGGGCCAAAAACGCTTACTCAGGCCGCTCTCCTCCAATAATACAGTGGCTGAATTGGCTGCTGAGCGGTTGAACACCTCTGCAAGTCCGTTCATTTCGGGACTATATGTGTTTGTCAATTCATGTTTTATACCATTATCTAGCAAATAGTTGTCAAAAACTTTATTTACGAACTCCCTCCCGTTGTCAGTTCGAACAGCTTTCACTTTACAGTTCAAAAATCTCTCAGCACGCTTAATGTGCCGAATAAAAATTTCTGTAGCTTTGCTCTTTTCACTTATTGGGTACAAGGCAGACTTTCTGGAAAAGTCGTCAATTATTGATAAATAAAAACGTTCCCCCTTATTTCCCTTAATATTAGCTGGCCCCCAAATATCTGCGTGAAGGAGCTCAAGGGGACACTTAGACCGTATTTTTCCTATCGGTTTAAAAGAAACACGTTTAAATTTACCGAGTTTGCAGTTCTCGCAATCAATTTTTACATTTTTGAACTTTGGCAGGCCATGGACACATTCAAATTCACCACTTTTTCTGATACTGTCAGTGTTGATATGTGCCAGCCTTCGATGCCATAGTTCCAATTTTTCAACATGAGAACTTTGAATATTTTCACTTTGAAAATGGTCATTATTTTCACTTAATTTTACATTTTGGTTCAAAAATTTATTGTTATACAAAATTTTAGGTTTTACAAAATATATGCCATGAAAATTACCCCATTTCGACCCGATACAGTCACGAAGCCGTTTCCCCCCTCAAACTTAGCACCTTTCAAATCAAATTTGGTTCCAGATAACAAATTCTGACGCAAGTCAGGGGAATACATCACATCCTCTAAGATAATGAGCTTTTCACCGAACTTCAATTTTACAGTTCCCACCCCCAAGATGGGGAAAGTTTCATTCCGAACTGCCACAGCCATTTCTTTATTTCGTAAGATTTTGAAATCGTCGAAAGCATTACGAATATTACAAAAATGGTGGCTAGACCCTGTGTCAAAAATAAATTCTTCCTTTTGTGACACCACACTATGATTAACTTCGGAAATGAAAAAGTTCTGGTACTCACATCTTTCTCCGACTTGTGATGGGGAATTGCCCTTTGCAGTCTTCTTGTTGTAATCCTTCTTTTGTCGGGTAGGTGAACTGTTCGGACGTCCATCCTTTTTGATAGGCTCGCCATCATGTACTTTTTTACAAAATTTCGCTTTATGGCCAGGTTCCCTGCATCTAAAACAAATTAATGCCCTCTTTTTGCCTTCCTTTTTATTAAAATTTCCCGATTTCCCAACAAAGTTAACTCTGCCAACAACTCTGTCGTCTTCCTCCCTTAAACGTATTCGGGATTCTTCGGCAATCAACTCGCTAACTACTTTGTTAAATACAAAATCCTTTTTGTCAAATCTCAGAATAACTTGACATATGTTATCGAATTCCGTAGGCAAATGACGCAATATCTGAAAGTTAAGATAGCTCTCCGAAAAATTAGCGTCAATCGCTTTGATTCTTTCAAAAATTTGCCTAACACGAGCAGAAAAAATATTTATGGACTCGCCCTGATTTATTCGACATTGGGCCAATTCTGAGAACAATGTGATATGCTGACAACGGTTGTCGGGAAAGTGATGCTCTTTTAAAGCTTTCCAGGCGTCAGCAGGATTGTCAAAATTTTCAATTATTTTCTTAAAATCTCTCTCCAAATTCAGATAAATTATCGATAAAGCAACATCCTGTCGATTTTGGAAGTTTTTAATTTCAGTAGTTTTTAGATCATCTTTACTAGGTACGGGTTTCGTCTCAGTACAATTCACGATATTCCAAAGTCCTCTTTCCATTAATACGAATTTAATATCCGATGACCAACTAACGTAGTTATCGGCCCTTAATTTCTCAATAGGTACACTCTGGAATGCCATCGTTGAATACGATACGAAAAACGAGAGAAATATCAACAACCAAAATTTTTCACCAAACGAACCTAAATAGTGCAACTGATCCGGTTTCCCACCCAGGTTAAGCCCAGGTCTTTCGCCGGATTGCTCAGCCACTATTCTACCTAAATCAACCAACTTTATCCCCCCATCTAATTTAAATGAAATATCCGAGAAAAATTTAACACTGACCATCTAATTCAGTTCAAAATATCCGATGAAGAACGACAATCCACAACGCTTTTTATCACAACTGATGCCTGGAAAAAAAACATCAAAAGATTCGGGGAAAAAAAACGAAGTCCATTCCATTTCACTCAAACACGATGCCTAATACTGTTCTACTGCAACTACTAGTTATCTGGGCCCGTAACCCAAATGATAACTTCTAGGTTCCAAACCCATTTGACTAACTTCCATGTTTCAATAACAAGCTAAGTTTAAAAGGTTAAGATCCTAGAGTTAATCCAAATATAATGCAATTTTACTGCAGAGTTCTATTACAGCGAGATAGAAGCTATGGCTATGTGTTTGAGGTTGAGAAATGTAGGACAATCATTTAAAAGATAACCAAGAATTTATTGGTCAAATATTAAAAGAATAATATTACACGAACCATTTAAACTTAAGGAAAACCCTGGCCATAATCAAAAAGGCGAAAAGAACCGCCGGCCCCGATGCCGGACCTACCTCTGAGCGGGCAGCGATGAAAAAGAGAAAGAACGAGTCCAATCGTTCACTATTTATCTACCAATCATTTGCATATGATTGGGCATCTGGTGATGCCAACCTAAAACTGCAAACAGAATCAGAAGAGTTGAGAAGCATCCACCTAATTTGAATACCAACTTCATTCTAATACATTATATTACATTAGGCATGAGAACTCGATCGAACATCGTATGAACGTCGTTTTACGCTATCAAAAATCTTAAAAGTTCACCAGATTCAAAAGCAGTAATAGCGGAAGGAACGACAAAAATTTGTGGTTCCGGGGACATTTCCATAGAAATAGAACAGGAAGCAGGTAATAAAATTCTTACTCTGAAAAATGTCATGTATACTCCAAATATGTCGCGAAATTTGATTTCTGGTAGATTAATTGACAAAGCTGGGTTTTTTATAAAAATTAAGAATGGTAAAGCGAATGTAATAAGGAAGCCAAATGGTCAATTTTTCTTAGAAGCTTTTTTAGTAGATAATTTTTATATTTTGCAAGCAAATTCAAGTGTACCTATTTCTGAAGTTTGTGTAACTGAGAAAAATTCAATAATGTTAATGCATAAGAGATATGGGCATTTAAATGCTCAAGCTTTAAAGAACTTTAGTAAATCTGAAAATGTGTACGGGTTAGAAAATTTAACTGGTAAAATTGAAAATTGCGACACTTGTCAAATTTCAAAATCTACTAGAGCGAATTTCAAAGGTATAAATAAAATCACTACAAATAGCATTTTAGAATTATTGCATATGGATATATTTGGTCCCACAATTTCAAAATCCTTGGAGGGTTCACGTTATTTTCTAAGCATTGTAGATGATTATTCTCGATATTCTCATATTTATTTTCTTAAACATAAAAATGAGGCATTTAAATACTTCTAAATATTTCAGGCAGAAGTTGAAAGACAGGTTGAAAAAAAAATCAAACGCATTCAAACAGATAATGGGCTTGAATTTTGTGCAAACTATTTTGAAGAACATTTAAAATCTGAGGGTATTAAGGTCGAGCGTACTAATATTTATTCTGTGGAAATGAACGGCACGGCCGAACTTCTGAACAGGACAATAATGGAAGGTGTAAGAGCCTTGTTAAGCGAAACTAATTTACCAAAATCATTGTGGGCAGAATTAGCGCATACGATAAACTATTTGAAAAATAGATTTCCGCATAAAACTCTGGGAAATATAGCACCATTAAATATATGGGCGGATAAAAAGTTCTCAGTTCGACATTTGAAAACTATAGGAAGTACCTCGTATTACCATATTCCAAAACAACGGCGAAATAAATTCGAACCCAATGCTAAAATCGGTATATTAGTAGGTTATGCCATAAAAACATATGGATATAGGATATGGGAACCTGGTTATCGAAGAGTAATTGAAACTAAACATGTAAAATTTGACGAAAGTAAATACAAATATGAAACTAAATCAAATGTAAAAGAAAGTGTTATTCTGTCATCAAATCTAAGTTCGGAAAGTGATATGTCAGATGTCGAAACTCCTATTTCTCTTGATATTCCCGATAAAGGCGAAACCAGTGGGGAAAAACGAGTAAATTGGGAAAGGAAGGTAATTAGTAGAAAAACAGGGATAACTGAGGGTAGAAAAGGTATTTATTACTATCCTGAATCTAAAGTTAGACTTAGAAGTCTTAAGGAAGTAGAAAATTATTGCAAAAATAATGATATTCAGTTTAATCCCGATGAATTTGATTTTTCAACGAAAAATTTAGATCAAGAAATTCTGGGGAGTGACAATGATGAACTTTTGAGTGATAGTGAGATTGAAATTCATTGCGCGGAAGTTAAAATTCCTTTAACTTATGAAGAATCTCAAAATTGTTCGGAAAAGAACGAATGGCTTAGATCAATGAGGGAAGAGATAAAAACGTTAGAATCTCGCGGCGTTTACGAGTTAGTTCCGCGTAAAGAAGCCGCAAAAATTTTGGGTTGCAAATGGGTGTACAATTTAAAAACGGATACTAGTAACTCAATTAAAATATATCGCTCAAGATTAGTAGCTCTTGGTTTCAGGCAGACCGAAGGGATAAATTTTTTTTGATACATACTCGCCCGTTATTAATTTCACTTTAGTTCGATTTTTCTTTATAATACTAGTTGTATTAAAAAGTTGGAAACATGCTCATTTAGACATAAAATGTGCATATTTGTATGGAAACTTAAAAGAAACCATATATCTGGAACAACCAAAAGGTTTTGTAACGAAGGGCAAGGAAAACTATGTAATGAAACTTAAAAAAGCTTTGTATGGCTTACATCAATCAGGGCGTGAGTGGTTTCATAAGTTAAATAAAGTATTTGCTGAGTTAAATTTCAAAAAGCTAGCAAGTAGTAACTGTGTTTTTCATTTGAATTGGCAAATTATAATTTTAGTATATGTAGACGATCTAGCTGTATTTGCTTTAAACAACGATTTGTTACATTATGCAATCAGTTTAATACAATCAAAGTTCGACGTTAAAAATTTAGGAGGAATTTCAAAACTCTTAGGGATTGAATTCGAATGTACTGATGATCATTTATTTATGCATCAGAAAAGTTATATTGAAAAATTAGATTCTGTATTTAATCAATATAGAAAAGAAAATGTCAAAGTTCCTCTAAGCCCTGGTGCAATTGTTGAGAAATGTGCAAAGGGGGAAGAAATTCAGAATGTGCCTTATAGATCTTTGATAAGTAGTCTTTTATTTTTAGCCACAAGAACGCGGCCTGATATTATGTTTCATGTATCTTTGTTGTCTAAATATTGTAATTCACCTTCAAAAAGTCATTGGAAAATGTTATGCCAAGTTTTAAATTATGTCATAAGTACTAAAGGATATTGCTTGGACTTTTCTAAAGCTAGTAATTCTAATGTAGAAGCTTACGTAGATGCTAGTTGGTCTTCAGATCGAGATGATCGAAAATCAGTAAGTGGGTTTTTAGTTACGTTAGATGGTGTTCCAATATCTTGGTTATCGTCCAAACAGGCAACAGTTGCTCTTTCCAGCATGGAATCTGAGTTCATCGCGATATCAGAAGTAGTTAAAGAAATTATTTGGCTTTCGCGAATCTTACAAGATTGTAAAAATTTGGGAGTAAATTTTGAAAGGCCTAAAATTTATTGCGATAGCAAAAGTGCTATTTATTTTTCAAGAAATTTTGTGGAAAATAAACGAACTAAACATATAGACATCAAATACTTTTTTGTAAAAGAAAATTTAAAGGATGGTAAATTTGATTTAATTCATGTTGATGGAAAGAACAACTTAGCAGATTGCTTGACAAAATGCTTAACTGTGCAACAGTTAATGGTCTTCTGTAAAAGGGTATTTTATTTCAGTGATTAAAATATTTTTCTTGTATGGATCTGTAAAAATGAGGGGGATATGTTGGACTATCGAGCGTCTTTTTTCACAGCTCCATGCAAATTCTTTATTAACGATCAAGAAGATCACTTTTGTTTAACCTTTTTTTTACTTTATGCAAATTTGCTTGTAATATATATACACTGTAAATAAAGTTTATTTGGTTTGGTTCTGGCAATGAGGCTCCATGATTGACGTATTAGATGAGATCCAGGAATTCCAAACGCGCAGAACAAAATCTGACATCAGCTTGTACATTTCAGTTGGCACGGCAAAAATAGTGTCGTTTGAAAGACCAGTGTAAGCACTTTAAAATAATGTATAAATAACCGAGGAAAATTCAACGTGCTCTTAGCTGCGTAAGGCCAAAGTATGAAAAATGTCATATTTTAGCGATATTCAAACGGTCATAACTTCCTCTGCCAACAACATATTGAAATTTTTTTTTGCCAATGTCATACTCTATTCTTTGTCTTAACAGAACAGTTGAGTCCTTTGAGGCGAAATGTGAAACATTTTTTTACAAAAAATGCACAGGAAAAAATACATTTTTTTTGTAAAAAAAATTTTTACATTTCGCCTCAAAGGACTTAACTGTTCTGTTAAGACAAAGAATAGAGTATGACATTGGCAAAAAAAATATTTCAATATGTTGTTGGCAGAGGAAGTTATGACCGTTTGAATATCGGTAAAATATGACATTTTTCGTACTTCGGCCTTACGCAGCTAAGAGCTCGTTGAACTTTCCTCGGTTATTTATACATTATTATTACAATATCAATTCTCATTTTTCAATCCCACAAGTCCAGGTTTTTAGGAATAACTATTCTCTCTGGATTTATCTTGGGGAGATTCGGGGAAACACCCATTAAGAGTAAAAATGAAGGATGTAATTTTAATCTTCTTAATTAGTAGATGGAGATAGTGTGTCAAAAGCTCATCTATTTTCTTTTCATGTAACCGGACTTCCTTTTAAAAATAAAGTGGGAGTAAAAAATGCAAGACAATTTTCGATCAGGCTTTATTGTTAGTTTTGTATTTTTTCTCTTTTGCTCACATTTTTCTCCTCAAAAAATAAAATTAACAAACAATCAGAAAAAAATAACACTAGTTATAGAAAAGTTGTAAAAGACTTATAAAAAGTTCTACAGTGATTCAGATCTCCTCCCTATTTTGACTTTATTTTCTGTTGCTGGTTAAATTGTATATGGATAGCACTTGAATTTCCTACAAGAGCACTTTCAAACTTGTATTCTTTCTTGTAATCGATGGGTTATTTTCATTTGAAATTGTAAAATCAGATTCTTCAGCACTTTACTTGCAAGGTGCGTCATTCATTTCTCGCCTCATTTTAAAAAGGCTGCCTTAGAAGTACCATGGTAATCAAATATTTTTAACAGAGTTGAATTAAAATATAATGAGCAAATTTAAGATTGCTAATATGCAATTTTTATTCCCATGTCTCAGAATGGTCTGTTTACGATGGGTTTGTTACTGCGTTAACGACTTAGCTCCCTTTTTTTTTTCAATTATCAGTTACAATTTATGCTAAGAGAAAAAAGGAAGTTGCTTTGTATTTTCATCTGAAGGGAATTCCAGGAAAATGGCGAGGGAAGAGGGGAGGGTTGCTTGTACAGTAGAGAACCAATTATAAGGGATGTTTGGGACCACAGCTATCCCGGATAACTGAATTTCCAGGTTTTCTGGATCGCTACGAAGCGATATTTGCCAATTGTTTATAAAACCCAAGTTATTACAACAAATAGTAATGCATCTTAAAATCTGAAGAAAAAACGATCCAGAAGTGCTTATAGATATTACAATATTAAAAATTTCTGAGCTATATGCCACTTATATGGTATTTATGAAGAAACCATTCATATTCGTTTAGGTATTTCAAAAGAAAAACAAAAACAAACAAAAAAAGCTCTTCATTTTTTAGAAATTGCCGAAAATGCGTATTTTAAAAAGTGGCGAAAAAATCGACAACATGTTGCCGGTTTTCTGATTTCCCGGTATTTTGGTTCCCGGATAAAAGGTTCTGTACTGTACTCAATACGGGGTATTTCTGAGATATTTTGTGGTGGACTCATTTTTAAAGTCTCATTTGGGTGATATAATCTTATCTTAATTCTTGTTCTCAAGTGTATTATCTGCATTTAATTTTGCAATGATATTCCTAGAAAAATTGAGGTAAGAAATGAGAGATTGTTCAGTTTATTATGTGCATAGCATTTTCAATGTATGAAGTATTAACAATAACATCAGATTGAATTTAATATTAAACACTTTTTAAATTTGAGGTAAATGCAAATGGTTTTCTTTTCATTTTCAGCTGTTAATTCACTGTCATGTGAAGCACACAGATTATCTTATCCCAGAAGTAGAAGAATTGATTTAACGATTGATATAGATGGAAGTGGACCATTAAAACCTTTCCCTGTAACGTGTGAATATCCTTGTAAGTTCTTTCTTTGATTAAAAAAAAGATACAATCTTAGTTGTCTGAATATTTCTAATCAGCATTATTATTATTATTTTATTTTATTTATTTATTTATTTTGAACTATATGGAGTGTTCCATTTTGACTGTTATGACCTTCATTTTCACAACCGTTTGTCCTACATGCATACTTCCAATGGCAAAAATGCTCAAAATGAGGTGCAGAGTTAAAGTGATAAAAGTCTGAAGCAAAAGAAAATTAGTTCAAAATATGAAATGTAACTTTTCATATGGATCATTGGTCCTGTAACTTATGTTTAGGAAAATCAAAAGCATAAATAAAACAACATAAAAAGTTTGTTATTAGTACAACCAATATTCACTGAAATATGAAACTCAGAGTTATGTGACTTGCACCACTTTATACTTGCTGTCAATAACACAGATTGGGGGAAAATATTACTGTTAACGACTTCCGTATAATCACAGCAACAGTTGCAAAGATAAAGGTCATGACAGTTAAAACGGAACACCCTGTATGTGTGTTAACCAAAATATGTGCTAACATCACATACAATTTTTTTCAGTGTCTTATCAGAGTCGAAAGGTTTAGTTTTAAATGTTTGTTTTTCTTTCTTTATGTTTACTGCTTTTTTGTTCCTTTTAATTGTTTTTTCTTCCTTTTTAATAATATTTCTTAAAATCGTCCCATGTTTCAGTTGATGGTCCTGCTGTTACTATTTTGCATCACAAAAACGAAAGACCCACTGATGTGAAAGGATTCAACAAACCTGGCAGTTTTATTCAAAACATAATATATAATGCCGAAATGGAACAAATAATTCAGCTAGTCAATCGTTCCTATAGCTGCAGGCAAAATCTACGGTATGAATGTCACAAGGCTGGACTGCTGAATTCTCCAGGTATGGCATGCTAATTTTTTTTTCTCCATCTTTTTTTTTTTTTTTTTTTTTGTGCTTGTGTGTTTAACTTTAAAGTAGTAGTCTAAGGCAAGTTTGCTTGACGTACAATTGTTTGATAACCACAAATCCTACATAGATTTTTTAAAAATTATTTCTTATAATTGGCAGATGTCTCAATAAGCAGTTATGTAAATAAAAAGACCAATATCTCTGTGTCTATTTGTAGTGTCTATATTATGTAGTTCCAATACATGAGTGAAATTTGGCATGCTAATTTTCCTCACTTGGCTTATTGCACTTTAAACACTGAATTGGATTTTGAAATATTATCTAGGAAAGATGATATGTTATTCTTTGTACTTAATGTCTTCTTGTATTTACATTTTAGTATTCTTTAGACGAATTAATTATTTTTTTGAACTTCTACAATTTGAAATGTTCTAACAACTTTTTTTTTCCAAAACACCTTTAGTTCGAAATTCCAGCTTACAAGGAACAATGATTAATTTTTTTTAAAGCCTTTTCAAAATCAAAACAACTGTCCTTTTTTTATCACAGTAGTCTTAAAAATGTAATAGATTACTTACACAGGACCTACCCGTCTTAAGAAATTGATGTTATAATTGAAATTTTTGTCATGTACATCAAAAAAATTAACTCCGAAACAAATAGCCCTTGAAGATTAAAATCATATGTTTTGTGTCTAGTTCTGCACATGCCATTTTGGTTGCGATCGCATGCTCTAAAAAACGACTGCTCTTTATTTGTGGCCAAACTCTTGCTTTCAACTTGTTTTTTGCACAGTGTCAATTGAAGAAAATTCAAAAATTCGCAACTAGTTGGCAATATACTGTCAAGTGTTTGTCACCAAAAGAGTTGCCAATTCAGTATCTATTGCCAAGATTCCTTTAACCAATTTCAAATTTTCGTTTTTTTTTCTTTTAGTATCCCTCTAAAAGTCTTTACTGCATCAGTTTAAAAGAAATCTAATCTTTAAAGTGTTATAACTGTTCTATTACTCACTTTATAGCAGTTTTATACTATCTTTTTGCTGTTTACATGCTTCATTTAGTTTTGTTGTTGCAATTTCAGATATTAATAGAAACTTCTTTTTTTTTCTTAGTTTGAAAGTGTCAGTCTTTGTATGTACTGTACTTTGTGTAGACAAATAAGAATTTTTAAAAAAATTACTAAAATTTCATTTAAAAGATGCATTTAAGAAGTAAGGGATATTCACAATACATTAAAATCCCGTTAGAACGAATTTGAAGGGACTGCAAATTTTGTTTATTGTAATTGAAAACAATAATGGAAATTAAATTGGTACTGAAAATTTATTTCATTGAAATGTATATTTCATGGTATTGTTATTCAAAGTAACAGGGTTTGGCCAATTTTTCTCATGGTCGTATTTCACATATAAACTTATAAGTAATTTTGCAGCGCAGTTTACTTTTATTAATCATCATTTGTGTTTAACTTTCTAGCTCCTGAACCAGCTCCATTTAAACCTTTTTCCTGGTGGGTTAGTCGCAACAATCAACAGATGGATTATTGGGGTGGATCTTTGCCAGGCTCTCGAAAATGCAATTGTGGTCTGTATGGTACATGTAAAGATCCAAGCAAGTGGTGCAATTGCGATGCTGAATATTTCGAAAGAGATGAATGGCTCTCTGATGAAGGTGACTTAACACAGAAAGAGTTCTTGCCTGTAAGACAATTACGTTTTGGTGACACTGGAACTACAATGGATGAAAAGAAAGGCAGATATTATCTTGGCCCTTTAATATGTGAAGGAGATGGTATGAATCACTTAAATTCTTTTCTTCTTCTCCCCCCCCCCTTTTTTTTATTTTCAATTTTCTTTGTTATTTTTCCTCGATGTTTCAAAATATATTTTAAGTTCATGTAATTTTTCAAATGTCTGAATGTCTGTACTAACAAATGAATTTTGAAAAGTTTGAATAATTTCAGTTATTAATGACTTGAAATTTAATTATGATAGATTGGTTTTATTAAAGTAGGCTGGAAGAGATTATTTGGTAATTCCATAATTTATATCTCTACTACCTAAAACCCCTGAGCTATATCGGGAATAGAGTGCCTCAAAATTTACATTAGACTACAATATGGTTGAAAGATACATTTTGGCTTTTTTTCGGAAAATTTTTCTGGGCAACTTTTAAAAATTGGAATATTTTCTCTATTGAGTTCAACTCCTTTCTTTAACTTGTAGTTCATTATGAGAGAAACCAAAATTATGTCTGTTATAAAATACTTTTTAATATAGTTATAAATGACAACTTGTTGAGTTCTTGCTTGTCAAAGAAAATTATATGTTAACTATTAACACTTCTTTAAGAATTTATTAGCATGCTTTTTGAGAACTATTAAAATTTTTACTGAATATCTCAAATTGATTAACTCATATAGTTTGAAAAGGTATTTGGGACATTTGTTTTAACCAAAAATGTCTAGTGGAAGAGGCATTTTTGACAAAGAATGGATAGAGCAAAGATCAGTTTCTAAAATATAAGAATTTTTGCTAATCGAAATGATTTGAATCTGACTTCATAATGTATCTTGAATGAGACCAGTCACTAAAAAATACAATGTGCATGAGGTTTTTTCCTTTTTTTTTAAAGCATATATTTTTTCATGTTTTTAAAATATAGGTGTTATTTATATAATCAATGCTGCTATGCATGGCTTGTACGCAAATGACTTGATTCAAAATAGAAGATAAAGCCCCTTAATATGAACACGGTTTAATCATTACTTTATTTTTCCTTCAGTTTCTTACAATAGTGTTCTACAATTATTCCTTAAAATTGTCTGAACTTTCTAGGCTTGTTTGACAATACAGTTACATTTTACTACGAAGATGCTACCATTGATCTTCCAACATTTGATATGGGGCATTCTGGAGACATATATTTCCAATTCAAAACTACAGCTGAAAATGGAGTGTTGATCAATAGCAGAGGACCAACTGATTACATTAAAGTTATGCTTGTTGGTGAGATTAAATTTATTATATGTTTTCTTTTTCTTAAATTTTCTATAACATGAAATTTTGTAAATGTGAGATAATGTGAATCTAACTGCATTTCATTCGATTCTTATGAAATTTAAAATGAATACTATTATTGTGTGGCTTTGATTTATTATTATTTTTTTTTTTTTTTACACACTAGAGTTACCCGCTACGACTTTGCCCATGGTAAAATTTAAAGGATTTTCGCTGTTGTCGCTGCCAGTATCCATAATGCACAAATCCAAAAAACTAAGTGCAGTTCCCACTTGACAAAACTTACCATACTTAACAGAGACGAATCTTTTTAGTTATTTTCAATTTAAGCAAAATTCTAGTTTCAGCTAATGGCCTTTTTATTTACTTGATTTATTTTTAATTTTAGTGAAGATTTATTTTTTACTTTTTGTGGAATGTTATGAAAGATAACTATTTCGTCGAACATACCAAATAGGCAAAAGATTTACCTTCATTGTTTTCATTTTGGCAGTATTTAATGTCTTACCAAAATATTTAAAAGTGTTCACACTTTTTTGCTTCTTTGTTATGCCTTCATTGCATTTAGATTGCAAAACAATAATAATAAAAAAAATAATAGTAATAATAATAATAATAATCCAGCCTTTTAGAACGCTAGTTCTATCAAAACTTTTGCTGGGTTTAGAATGGTCAAATTAATTTATTTGGCGAATTTTTTACATTTTAATGAGACTTTTTAATGACCAATATTTTGAAAAGCTCGTAAAGATTTTTATTCTCGGTAATACTTTTGATAATATTTCAATAACTGAGATCTTTGGTAGGCACTTTTCTGTTACAGGCGAAAATTAAAGTTTTAAGCTTTCATCGTCTCCATGGTTTCCCCTTTTTATTTCCTCAGTAATACTTTTGAGAATATTTCTATAACTGAGATCCTTGGTAGGCACTTTTCATTTACAGGCAAAAATTAAAGTTTTAAGCTTGCATTGTCGCCATGGTTTCCCCTTTTTCTCCTATTTTGCATTTTAATTTAAATTTCAACAGTAGGAACTTCTAAAGTTGATTTGGTGAATTTTTTAAAATGAATTCTCACATTATACTTAGTAGTTTTTTTTAGTTGGCGCATTATTTTACTTTCAACTATTAATCCTATGTGGAAAATTAGAAACAAAAAGATAGGAGGATTTCGGCGATTGAAAATCTGGCCAAAGATCTGGGTATCTCTCCCTATTGGTGTCAAATCTTTGTCGACAATTCATGCGCGAGAAAATCTTTCCTTCGCAAACGTAAACTAAATGTCACTAAAACCAAATTATTATCTCCGAAAATTTGACAACCGAGCCAGATTCCCAATTATCGAATTATTCCTATTTTCCGAGGCATGTTAATCATATGTGTAAAATTAGGCACAAAAAGAACATTATCCTTTGATGATATGCAAATAAAATAGAAATTTCAAGAAGTAAATTAATAAATTTGTATGAAAATACTTATTAGAAAAATGGTGTATGCAAAGTTAACTGCTTCTTATCCAAACACTGTAAAATGTACTTTTTCAAATTTTGAAGAATTTTTTTTTCATAAATAATCCTAGAAAATGAAATAATAGAGAGGAAAACTTTTTGCTGAAAAACCAATATAAGTTTCAGGAAATCAAAAAAAGAAGTAATCATCTGAAGAAGTGAGTACAATAAAGCTGAAAATGAAATAAAATTACTTACTTTGAAAACAAAACAATGTGCGTGCACGGAAGAAATCTGCAGTTGATTTCACTTCAAGTACAAAAACTGCTTCTTTGGAGTATGAAAACAGGGAGTAATAAGTTTTTAATTACCTGATTTTAATTAAATTTTAGGAAATCTAGGGTGAATTAAAAAATTTCGGCTATGTCTTGCACATCATCAGTATGCAGACTAATTTTGTACCAATTTTCATAATTGTACATTGCGTAAATTTTCCAGGAGAGCGTTTAATCCGCGACTCCTGAGGTCATCAAACTTTGATTTTATATGTATAGATTTTGAAGGTGCTGTTTGACATAATTTGCGATACTATGTTTAAGCTATTTAAAATTTAAAAGGGATAATGTTTATTATCTCCTCCACCCCACATCTTTAGTTTTTTACTAATAATTGACATATTTGTATTTTTTTGTGTAAGATGAAACATACTGTAATAAATGAATACATGTTTTTAAACTGCATATTTTGAATAGGTATAAAATAACAAATTAATGTAGTCATAAACAAAGACATATTCATCATGGGTAATATCTATCCAGAAACGACACGTATCTAATAGAAATGATTTTAAAAGAATAGCTGATTAAGTTTTTTTTTTGCTGTGTAAATATATATTTAAGTATTTAAAAGTCAGCAATAAAAAATGCATAAAGTTTTAAATATTGTTCTTATGTCACTTCAATAGATCATTTTGAAATTTAAATTTTATTTCAGAGGGTGACCAAATACAATTCCAGTATCATGCTGGCAATGGACCTCTAGGTGTCAGCGTTGAAACATCTTACAAACTCAATGACAATAATTGGCACTCAGTATTAGTGGAGAGAAACAGGAAAGAAGCTCGTGTTGTTGTTGATGGCAGTCTTAGTGGGGAAGTGAGAGAAAGAGCAGGTCCTGTCCGTGCATTATATCTTACAAGCAAACTTGTTGTTGGTAAGAAGTTTTTATTGAAATAATTTTATTACATCTTGATACTTTAACAAATATTACTAAAATAAGCCTCGCGCCTTTTTACTTATTTAAATACACCTCTTTTTGTCTTTAAATGTGTAGTAAGATATAGTTTTTCTTCTTAATTCTGTACCTCAGAACCAGACTAACATAAGTCCATTTTTGCCTCTTTTCAGTAAAGGGCGAAAACGATTGTCAGATGCATGCAAAGGATTAGATTTGCGCTCTTTTAGCGCTGCTAAATAATTGTGAAGGAATTTCTTTTCTGGAATAACGTTCTCATGGGTCGATACAGAATAGGATTCTACATACAATGCAAAAAAAAGTGAAAATCGTCATTTTTGGACTTATGTCGTTCTGGTTCTGAGGTACAGAATTGTGCTATGCTTAGTATTGTTGGGGGGCAAGAGTAAAAAAAAAACATGAAGAATGCTGAAATTCTCTATTTAACTTTCATTCATACTAAAACGTGTTGTGCAATATTTTGATAACAGGAGCTACTGTGGATTATAGAGAAGGATTTGTTGGATGCATGCGAGCTTTTATGTTAAATGGAAGGATAATTGATTTGCAAAAGATGGCCTTGGAATATCCATATGGAATTGACAACGGATGTGTTGGGAAATGTCAGAGCAACCCTTGTTTCAATAATGGAACTTGCATTGAAGGTTATTCAAGCTACATATGTGATTGTCAGTGGACTGGTTTCAAAGGACCAATATGTGCTGATGGTAAACGCTTATCTTAAATTTTATTTTGAAAAATAATGAGTTGTTTAACAGTCATATTTTTTTAAATAATTGTTTTAAACTTTCTTTTTTCCATGAAGTTTTATTATTTTTAACATTTACTTTTGAATGAGACAAGTTCAAAGCTTTTATGAAATTTGATTCAGGCAACCTTCAGTTCACTTCTCTAACTTAGTTCAGATTTTTATTAATGCAATTTTGGAATAGCTATATTCTTGACTATTTCAAGACTAACACACTCTCTGCATATGCTAACAAATGTACCAGAAATTAAGTAAGATTCTCACTTATTTTTGATAGGGTTCTGCTTTATAGGTAGGAATAAATCAATAAATAGATCATAAAGTAAATTGATAGTTTAAGTGTTGATGTGTATTCATGCTTATTAAATATATATAAATCACACAATTCTTGCAAGATTCGTTTTGATGTCTTTGGAAAATTTTGCTCCTTTCAAATGAAACTTAGTACTTCATTTTAAAGCTTTTAAATAGGGCACCTCAACTGCATGTTAAATTAATATTTAAACTATTTATTTGGCTTTGAATTGTTTGAAAAAAAAAAAACTACGGGAAAAGAAGTTTTCAATTGCTTTTGTTTCTTTTTCATGAAACTTGTCACACAGAAAGATCTTTGTATTCTATGAAAATGAAATTTAGTTTAGTTCTTTGTTAAAATATCCTTATCAGTTGGAGATTTTTCTGAACTCAAAGTAAAAATTCTTTTCAGTTTCAGTGATTATATTTACTCTCAACTTATACTGTTCATCTGTAAAATTACTTTATATTTATTCATTGCATTTTTAAAATGTTATGGATATTTAATATTTTTGTAGAAATTGGTGTGAATTTAAGATCCGACAATTATATTCAGTACAACTTTGAAAACACTATATCAACTCTTGAAGAATATATCAGAGTTGGTTTTACTACAACAGACAAGACTGGCATGATTATTGGAATATCCTCATATAGTGAAGAGTATTTGAATCTAATGATGTCAACTAGTGGTAAGTTTAACTTAGTAACCTTTCAGTATGAATTAAAAATTTTAATTTTCAAGTGTAATAGATTGTAACCAAACCAACCTTAAGAAAATGTGAAATCCTTTTTTAATCTTAACAATGTTTGTATCTATGGTGGTTGTATATATGTAAGACTGCACCCCCGCCCTACCCTCAACATACTTGTCCATTACTTTTTTAAGCATTGATAATGGTAACCATTTTTAAATTTTGTAATCATCTTTGCTGTGCTGGTAAAACTTTCTTTTCCGCAAAATTTTAAACTGCATTGCTCAATATTTATGACCGGAAGAAATATATATATGTGTAATTCTTCCTTCCCCTTCATTTGTTTCTGTATACAGCTCCCGTTTTCGAAACATTTACTACTTTTATGCCAGGATTTATTTAAAATTGATGTGTATTATATATTATAACTAGCTGTGGGGCCCAACATTGCACGGGCTTTAAAGTAGTGACGAAAATTTAAATAAACTACTCGCCGTCAAGGCGGTATATAATGATACATAACCGCCAAGGCAGCTCGCCTTTAAAGTAGCGAGGAAAGTTTCAGCAAACTACTTGCCGCCACAGCGGCTCGCCTTTAAAGTTGTAAGGAAAGTTAAAACAAATTACTCGCCGCCAAGGCGGCTCGCATTTAAAGGAGGGAGGAAAGTTTTAGCGAAACCAATTTCAAAAAACTACTCCCCGCTAAAGCGGCTCGCTAAGAAACTTTCCCGCCTCAAAAAGTCAATCGCATTATTTGCACATGCTTCCTCAGGAATAAAAACAATGTCAAGTAGCACATATTTAACACTCTCCCTAATAAACAAATACAATTCCCTACCAAAAACAAATATTTCCAAACCGCTCTCTTCCTGTAACATTAATTGCAAAATTCCAAACAAAAAAGTTGTTTTAATATTTAGATCGCAGCCAAAAAAAATCCCGGCTAAAAACATGAACTACAATTTAATTTGAAACACATTTTCAAAATGGTACCAGAAAAAAAAAATATAAGTCATTAAGTAGGCAGGAATTCCAGTGAAACACGGACGATCGCATTATTTGCCTTGTTGAAACGCTGTAAAATGAAATGCTTTTAAGAAACGAAATGAAGAAAAGGACACCAACAATGAATTTAAAAGATGTCGCCATAGCAACGCAATAAAACGTTAATAGTTTGATCAGGAAAGAGGTTTTCGAACTCAAAGTTCAAACGCTTGTAACTTTTTTTCTAGTGGAGATAAAAGCTTGGTTCTTCAACTGTAAGTCGAATCAATTCTAGGGTTAAAAATATCGCTCTATCCAATGGCGCAAAAATCAAAACTGTGGAATAATTAGTTTATTTTTTATTGATGGTTTTAATAACCCAGTATTGCAAGAAATCGGGTGAAGCCTTGCAAAAAGCAAGTTTAAAAATTGAATAACTCGTGCTGTGTTTAAGTTAGAGAATCGGAACAAACTGCATAGGACGGACAACAATTTATCTGCTTCCAACGATATATAACATTAATATGTGCAAGTAATTTTTAACTCCAGTATTCGGCGATTTATGTGAAAATTGCCTTGAATTCGAATAAAAAACGAATCGCTTATCGAATCTTTTCAAACTATAGCTTAAAGTCTTTCTGGATAAATGGACTATTCAACACAAAAAGAATTTTTCAAATCGAACCAGTAGTTCCTGAGATTAGCGCGTTCAAACAAACAAACAAACAAACTCTACAGCTTTATATTATTAGTAAAGATTTTTGTTATTTTTTTATTGCTCAGTAAAATTTCAGCATATTTAAACAAACTTGAATTCCACATTTCTTCACTGTTTTGTGATATGCTAGAATAGTAATTGAAGTAATAGTTTTAATATTCATACTTGGATTATTTTGAAAATGCATTTTAAGTTCTGTGCAATAAATTACAGGTCATTTGCGTTTGGTTTTTGATTTTGGCTTTGAAAGACAAGAAATAATTATTAAAAATGAGAATTTTGCTTTGGGCCAGCATCATGACTTGAGGATTATGCGAGGGGATAAAGGCGCCAAAATTACAATATATGTAAGCTTGGTTTCATTTATATTATTTTGAAAATATTAAATCATCAGTTGTTGTTTGAAACATTATTTATTTTTTAAGTGAAATGTTTTCTCCTGTAGGTTGATAATTATGAACCAATTGTACACACTTTTAAAATTGATGATAAAGCTGATGCACAGTTCAATAGATTGAAAAGTATTTATGTTGGAAGAAATGGTAAGTATTCAATTTTCACTGCACATTGTAATATTTCTCATTTGTAAATGCACCCTAATGAACATACTTAGATTCTGCAAATGTGAAATATTAACTTCATAATGCACTCAAGCTAGAAAACAACCAAATTCGTCTTTGAGTAATTTTCGTAAAAGTGTCCTACAGTTTTATTTTAATTCTGTTTTGACCTCGTTTTCCCCTCCTACTACCATATGTACAGCACAAAAAAAAAAAAAAAAAACATGTAATATTACATGAACTAGCCACCTACCACAACCCGCTGGTTTACCTCTTTATGTAATTTGCTAATAATATCATTCTCCTTTTTCACATGCAAAAATAGTATTGCTTTACACAAATTCTTACCATGAAATAGATATGCTTTGCCTAAATTCTGCTGCAAAATTAATTTTAAGCTGCATGTGCTGAGGAGTTTTTGTATAATATCTATGTATAGTGCTGTAGTTAAGGGCTTAGAATGCTGTCCCCAATATAGTTGGTTTTTATTTGTAAAAATAATGCAAATGTAATATATATTGATTTCAAACCACTTTGGGTTCGATGAGTCCTCCCTAACCCCAAGGTGAGCCCCTCCAAATGATTCCCCACCCTCTCCCCTTCCAACTACAGCACTGTTTATGTACCTCTACCTAATACCTATCAATCTATGTCGATCCATCTCTACCCATTAATAGCTATTGAAAAGATTATATAATTTTTAAGTCAAAAAATAATCAAAATTAAATATTTATAATCTTTTTGCATAGGTGTAAATGTAAAGTCAGAATACTAAAAAATGTATAAAAGAAATAAATATGACCAACTTTATTTGACATAACATTTTATGTACCATAACTTTTTTTGTTTTCACTCAAAAATATTGTTTCATGCATTTATTAACTCCTTGGAAATTTTGAATGTACTGCTTGAAAACTCCTTAAGTACTCCTTTATTTGTAATTCGAAAGATTGGCAAAATCCTTTACAATATGAATATATTTCTCATTTATAACTAGATTTTTTTTCTAAACTTGGATTTTTTTCTTTTTTGTAAGCTACAGTTTAGAACTGAAACCCTCTAAATTATTAAAATTGAAAGATAAAAAAAAGGGTAAAATAAAACATTAGACCAATCTCAAAATAGAGAGAAAGTGTGCGACCAATGTTCCTGCATATTAGCTCAAGTGAGGAATTCTCTGAGGACTAAGAAGGCAATGTTCCTTAGCTAAAGATTGTGAAGCAGTTGAGGAGAGTTTAGTGGAGGTGCTATTATTCATAAGTTCAATTTCTGAGCATATAGTTGCTCAAGATTGTAAATGGTTTGTCCCTTCTTCGTAATGTTTTTTAAGTTTTTGAAGATAGTAGCTTGAAAAATAATATTAATGTGCTAAGGATTACAGTTTGGGCAAAAAACGAATGATGTGGGACAGTTAAGTGATAGAATTGGTAGTTACAGTAACAGAGAGTTTTTTATGTCTTTGCTAATTAAGAGGATGCTAGTTTTCAAAAAGATATCTTATTATTTATTTTGCTTGAAAAGTTTTTGAGATTAGAGATAAGGTAAAAATTATTATTTTACTAAGTACTACTTACGTGCTTTTAGTTAACTTTACATTATTGATTTTTTCTGAGCTGCTCTATTGATAGCAATTTTTCCACTTGTAAAGGTGCTCCATTATGATCCTATCATGGTGTTAGCTTAACTTGTGTGTCTTCATGTACCTGAACTCTGAACTGATCAAAAGTTATCCTAAATTTAAACGAATCTTTTGACTCAATCTTTCTTCTTAATATTGCCTAAATCTATGCTGCCCAACCTATGTCCTGCAGGCTAAATATGGCCAGTGCATGTGGCCGTTGTCGTGTTAATTATTATGAATCAAAAGCAGTGTTATAGAACCGTCTAAAAGAACCAATCATCTTCATTTGGCATTAAAACCAATTGTTGCAAATTTAGAACCAAATAGCAGAAATCTGTTTCTAAGAACAGTAATGGAAACTTCGAATTAGTAAAATATAAGGATGCAGGAATAACAATACACCAATTTTTGGTCCCTAATTTTCTTTCCTATCCCACAGTTGCTCATGTTATCTATAAATATTTTATGTTTTAATTCTATATTTGTTCTGGTCCATGAGATTCATCTTAGCATTAAGTCTGGCCCCCAAGTAAAAACAGGTTGGGCACCTGTTGTCCTAAATATTTCTATACAGACCTCTCATTTTTTTTTTTTTCAATTACAGAAACAATGAGCACTGGTGAAGGTTTTGTGGGATGCATCTCAAGAGTTCAGTTTGATGATCATTTCCCACTACGGCGTCTCTTTCAAGAAAGTCGCCGTTCAAATGTATGGGCTGTGCCAGACGAAAGTGTCAGAGAGGATGACTGTGGAATTGAGCCAGTTACTCATCCTCCAGAGATAAGAGCAACTCGTCCACCTCCCACTTTGCCCCCCGGAGTGAGTATTGCAGCACATACTGCCGGAGCTGATGATTCTGCCATTTTAGGAGGTAAAGTCTTTTTTAAACTTTAGTAGCAATTGTAGCCCTTACATTTTTAAATGTTTGTATTACTTTCTTACTTTATTATTATTTAAGCAATATTTAGCTGTTTCGTGTTATAATTAATTTATTTTTTCCCAAGAGGTTATTTAGTGAAAAGATTAATATTTCAATTTCATATTTCTCTTACACTTATTAACATCAACAAAGTACTGGTAATGCATGCTGCCAAACCCATCATGTTTTTACTTTTCCAGGAGACAAAGGATATGATGTACTCAATGCAAATTATATAACAAAATATTTTTTTTTTTTAATGACAATTTCTCAAAGCCTGGGGGGAGGAAGGGGCAATTACCCTTCACCAGTCCGCCAAATGATGGGCTTGCATGCGGCCCTCCAGTAGAGCTCTTGTTATGTGTGTGGGTGGCCCTTCACTGATTCACCTGAAAAGGTTGTGCACTCCTGACTTATGAGAATAAAATACAGTAGCCCCTTGTTATATCGCGCCTCGTTTTATCTCTCATTCGGATATATCGCTCTTTTCTTTTGTCTCCCCCCCCCCCCCCAAAAAAAAAACTTTTAGTTCCAAACCACTTTTGAGAAAATATGTAAGGTGCTCAGAAAAGGTCTCTTTCTCATTTATTTTGTCATCAATGAACAAAACGAAGGTTCTTCTATTCTTCTGAATTCGCTGAAAAGCAGCAGCAAATTTCTGTCACCCGAACTTGCATACTTTAGAGACAGTTTGGAAACTACCGAACACTTTCTTTTGTATTGATACAATGAGTGAAAAATATCTGTTAGTAATATGTAGTAGTAATCTGTAAAAGTTATATTTTTTTGTTACTTTTGACTGAAAAAAAAAAGCTACTGTTCGAAAAATTAATTTTTATGAATGTGCACGTTTAATTTACTTTCATGCTGGATGGAAAACTATTTTTAATGACCTCAATTACATCTCGCTTTCGGATATATCGCGCTTTTTTCTTGTCCCCCGAAAAGCGCAATATAACGAGGGCTTACTGTATCTAAAAAAAAGTATGGCTGATTAGAGGAAGAGAAGAGCATGTTAAAGAATCATGGGAATTAAAGCTGAAAAAGCATTTAATTGGAGCCAAAATATGTACTTATTTTCTTATTAACTATGAATGATTATTGGCTGATTTTGGAAACAATATGACATATGGTTTCTTCTTATTCCTTTATCTTTTTAAAATGTTGCTTTAGATGTATTTTGGTATGAATTGGTCTAAGTGTGTTTGTATTGAATTAAAAATTTATTAATTAACTCATCTACAATTTTCTTTTGTTTTAGGTATCTTAGCTTTGATTTTTATAGCTCTAATATTGATGGCTATTTTAATTGGCCGCTACATGTCTCGTCACAAAGGAGAATACAAAACCCATGAAGATACTGGAGCTAAGGATGCCCCAGATGCGGACACTGCCGTAAGGTTGGGAAAAACTGGCCATGGTGTTCCCAAGAAAGAAGAGTGGTTTATATGAAATAAATGTGCACTAGAAATACTAGATTACTGAATAAGAATGAAAGTAATGTTGAAATAACATTATGAATTTATCCCACTGATGGATATATCGTTGCCTTGCTCAACATGTTTCATGTGTGGACAGTATTTTTATCATCTCCCTCATCATGAATCTCACATGTACGGTGTGATATTACTATTTTGTTGTTTAATATTGTTGTGGCTCCAACAGTAAAATATGCATGCTGTTAACTGGAGCTAAATATTTCTTGTGGTTTTTATGTTTCAGTAATTGTTATACCATGTTGTAGTTAACAGTATGTTTCTAAGCAGGCATTATGTTTCCATGTATCACAAACATTTATTCAGTGAGTAGATAGATGAATTTTTTTCCTTTTTTCATACATTACTAAGTTAAGTATAACAATTTATCCAATGCTTACATTTGATTTTCATGACCTAGGCTGGAAAAGTAAAATCATATTGACAGTTTTTTTAAAAAATCTAGATCCTGATAAATTGTGCAAGTTTATTGATAGGGCTACAGATCTATTTCAAAAGAATGTTGTAGAAACAAATTGAAGCCGTTGCCTATAATTATTTGTTTTTATTTTTATTTTTTCCTTTTTAATGATATGAAAACAATTCATGTAAGTATGGCATTGGTAACCCTTTTTGCTGTATTACAGCAAACATATGTTCTATATGCAGTGACATTATCAGTATTTCTTTTACATTAATGCGCTGTGGCAATTATTTGTAATCCGGTATGTGTTGTGCAATAAATATATTTTTATTCATGTATATCTCCATAATTTTCTGTTGATATTATAATTAATGCAATATCTTTTTGGTGTTTAGAAATCTAAGTTTTGTTCAAAACTTTGATACATGGAAATTTAATGCCAGCTTGATGTCTTTGTTGAAATATTTTAAGCATACATTTTCACTTATGGACAAAGATCTGATTTTTAGCAGTTTATGTTTTTTGGTATATAAATTTGTGTAAAATGTAGTCATTCCCTCCATTTTTTAAAGGTCCATTTTTTGTTGTGTTTCTCAATGTGTCTTAAAGATCATCCTACTATAAACTTAATTTTATCAAATATTTTATAAATGCTAAGATTGTATTTTTTCACTTACATTTCTATGCCTTTTTCTCTTTTATAAAATAAGCCTTGAATTCAAAGTAGTTTTGCCATACTATTTGCCTGAAACAAACATTCTTCGTCTACTTTTCAACTTGACAATCTCATGCTTGCCGAATACTATTTCTTGAATGACTTTCTAAGCTATGTCGTGTCAGGAAAATTTTTAAATTTCAGCTGTTTATTCAGTATTTTGTCACAAGTGGTTCATCCCCATTTTTTTATTATGCATGGTAAAAACTTCCTGCTTAATCACTGTAAATTTACAGCACTTTTGTTACTATGGAATTTGCTTTTCAATCTCCACACACAAACAATGCTTTTTCAAAAGTCACTCTGATGAATCATTTGTCATTATTTCCCTATAGCAGTCGTCAGAGTGGTAACTTAGGTCTGGTGCCATCACAAAGACCGTTATTCAGAGGTTTTGCTGTAGTTTTTTTTTTAATTTAAGTCTTAAAATAACCTTTTCCCTCTGAAAACTTTGAACTCATTTTTAGTTCTACAATTATTATTTAGATTTAATTTAATCATTTATCAAAACAATGCTGAATCTTATTGCAATTCTTAAGCATTGTTCCATACATATATTTTCTATCAAAATTATTGCATTTTCTGTTTTATTTAAGTCGGTTTTTGAGTAGCCTTTGTTGGTAGTAATTATTGATGAACCCATGTAACTTTGATTATAAATCGTTCTACTGTTATCAATGGCACTTTAAAGTGTGGAAAACAAATTAAGAAAGACAAGTGTTATTAACTGTTATCTGTTACTTGTTCAAAATTTGAATCTGTAAATAGCATTGTTTTAACTGCTCTTTAACGTTATATGTCCTTTTAACTAAATTTTTAGTTTTTGAATGAACTTTTGCTATTGTCCCTGAAGAATACTAATGTATTAAAATGTGGTAAAACTTCCACAGATGGCATTTTTATTTTGTTTTACAAGTTGACTACTCTAAAAATCAGTTTTTAAACCGGTGATTTTTTGAACTTCATAAATTTAATCTTGAAGTTTATTCTAAAATTAGTTTTCAGTATCTATAGGGGAAAAGAAATAAAATGTGTTTTAAAAATTATGTTTTTGTCAGAAAATGTAAACTTGGGCTATTGTTGTTATTATCTACTATATTTATGTTCCTTCTTGTTCCGTCATTTGCCATTGTAATTGGTAATGCTTTGGTCTTCCATATCAACTGCATAGAAATATGGTAGCTGAATTGTGCTATGCTAAAAAGGGCAACTGTATGTTGTTCAGTGCAGAAAATGTAATTTAATCCCCATTATGAATCGCATATTTTTTATAGAATTTACGAATATAAACTTAGATCTCTGCAAAAGGCAATTATATATGCATGTAGCTATTTGACTCCCCTTTAAAGGATAATTTTTAAATACATGACCAAGAATTATTTTGATCCAGTTCATTTTGCTACGTTAAAACTTCAAGGTTAGTAATTATAGTTCATTGCTAAATAGTTTTATAAACAAACTAGAATGGTTACAGTTACAAAAGTAGTTGACTTATTATGTATAATTGTTTTTTTTTTTTTTTCTTCATAACATGAAGTGCACTGTATTGATTAAATTTTATAAACTATTTTATCTTTATTTACTTCACATTGTTCTGACTAAGAAAGTTTCTTCTAAATTTTAGTCTTTTCTGATTTTATCTTAATTTTTAAAAACATAGCTAAAATAATATCTGTGATTTGGTCTCTATCATTATTTTATACTGTTTTAATGATACGAAGTACTTTTTAAGCTTATTAATTGCTTTAACATGTCATTATGTATTCAATATTAACCGCTTGCCTGATTATCCCGAGTTATCTCAGGCTCGTATGAGTTGCAGGTAATTATTATCCCGAGAAAACTCGGGTGAAACTAATTGATTTTACGCCCATAAATAATTAAAAATTCAACTTGAAACCTACATATTTTATTTGTATTGCTTCATTTTCTTGTATTTCAAAATTAAATTTAAAAAAAAATGTATTTTTTTTTTTTTTTGCAATTTTTTCCAAAAAAAATTCGTAAGGGAAGTGGTTAATGGTTATTAGAATGATAGTATAAGTTAAAATTTTTAAAGAATGTGTGCTTAAGGCAACATTTTTTGTTGGTGTATCTCTGTGTCAGTATTACAATTTTTTTTTTTAATGATGGTTAATTTCTCTGAAAAAATTGTTATCCAAATCTTTCCACTCCATAAGTGGTTCACACAATCATTGCTCTACTGCATTAGCCGTGTTGTTGCTGCTAGAATTATGTCATGCAGAATTAAACTTGTTTGTTTATATATCAAATTCCTGTAACCCTGAACACTACATTGTACTACTACAGTACAGTACATATCAAAGGAAAGTTTTATATTTACATTAGAATTCAGTACTTCAAATAATATTTTATCGTTCTCTTTAAACTTTGTTTGGCTTTTTTTTTTTTAGAAATTATAATAATTCAAATTCATTCATGATACTAAGTATCGTTGAAGGCTTTTTGGATTGATAGCATAAGACGCATTCCTCTAACCATTTTTTTTTACTAATCTGAGAAAATGAAGATTAATATATTTTTTTAAGTCATAATTGGTCAGAAAGCCAAATCTGCCTTCAGTGTTCTTGAAATCATATTCTATAATATTCAGTGCCAAAAAGGGTGGGAATAATCTTTGATTGTTATAGATTTAGCACACTGTTGCTGTTAGTTGCATTGAATAGTTGCTAACTACTAATACTTGCACTTAATAGATCAAGTTGATTCTAAAATATTTTTTAGTGAAAAATACAGCTTATAATTGATTTCAGAAATAGACGATAAATAAAACTTGATTTTTTGTTATTAATGCATCAGAAAACAAGTTCTTTAAGATGCTATTTGCTTAAATCAACTTTAGTGTCACATTTGCAGTTGAAACTCGTAAAAGACATGTAGCATTTCTTTAACTCTCATTATTCATCGTCCTGCTGGCAGGCAATGTTTTTTGTAAGAAATTTTTTCATAATTTCTCAATTATAATTGTTTCAGTTTAGAATATGCTTATAACTTAGCTTGTGTTAGCAAATAATCTTCATTTTTCTTTATTAATAAAGCTTAGGTTTTTTTTCTTCACTATTTTTTTAAAAGAGTTTCGTACAAATCCATCATATATGCTATAATAATTTAAAAATGTGCGTTTTGTGTCCAATGCTGTATTTGAAATTGGCTGGATGAAATTATCAAGAAACCGGTTTAATTTGCAATGGGCTATATCAATCTACATGGCACACGTTTTCCATTATTTCCTTTAAATGTGTTTGCAAAAATGAGGCAATGCTCTTTTATATGATACATATTAATCAACTTTTGGTAAAACACAAACGTGGTCTAGTTCCCACTGAACTTTCAGAGATCCCTTCTTGTAAATTGTATAAAGCTCTGTAAAATAAAGCTCTGTCTAAAAAAGGGTTGTGTGTATCCGGAATAGAACAAAATAAAATTAAAACGCAAATTACATTCCTTAAGCCAAATTTGAATGGCCATGAATGAAGTCCCATGTTGAAATGAGTGAATATTTATCTTTTGATCCAGAAATATATATTTTAGCAAATAATAATGTAAGTAAAGAAAAAAAAGGGAAGAAGAAAGATAAAGTTGACATTAAAGCCCATTTGGTAAGGTTCTCTGGTTTAAAATTATTAGTGAACTGTGTAAAAGTTAAAAATCTTATAATCTTGAAATTCACTAAAACATTTTTATTAGTCGATTAAAATAGCCATGAGCTTTAGTGTGGTAAAACATTGCACCTGCACTACAGGTGAGAAGAAAACTGCCACACACATCAAGAGGAACCAGCCTTTATCACAACTGAGGGCGCCACCAGCAAATGCATGATTGTGACTCAACACCCATGTCAAGGAGTTAGGTTGTATAATCATTTGTATTTCCCAAATATTGTCCTATTTCCTTGCATTTTTTGAAACATATTTTAGTTTTGAATGTCCAATATTGTTTCATTTTTCAATCAATGCGAATGAAATATTTTTTTATTTATTGTACAAAAGTTTTCATGTACTATTGTAAGTTATTTTAAAAAGAGGTTATGATTTTGTTTTATTTTATTTAATTCATTTGTAGGTGGTATGTATACAAGGGGTTTGTGATATTTTCTCTTCAGTTATAAATTTGACTAATCTGTCCATTTCTTACAGTTATCTATTTTGTTTTCAAATTATGAATGTTTTTATCCCTCATTCTTGATTAAGTTAATAAATTATTGTTTTTTATGAAAACAATGCTGCCTATTTGTTCTGTACCGCATTAATGTATATTTTTCCATTCAAATAATGTGTAACTGAGATGTGATTTCTTGGTATAATCAAAATGCTAATTTTTACTCAGGTTTTGATGTGTTTTAACAAATGACAGCTAGTCTTTTCAGATCGGTTTAAATAAGAAGTTTTATATTTATTTATGTTTTTACATAGTAAACTGTTGTATAATTCACATTCCATTTTATATCTAAAATGCAATGAAATCAAGGAAATGAAGATTTTAATTTTGGTGAATATTTTAGTTGCACTATACATATTTTTTCTGTCCATAGATTTTATATATGATTTTATATAAATAAAGACTTATTTCTCACAACATTTGTCTTTTCATCACTTTTAACTTTTTTAATCTTTTTCTTAAATATAATTAACTGCAGCAAGAATATTTTTTATAGGGTGGGCAGTTAGACGTCAAAACTGGTTTTGATGATTGACTTGAAATTTATCTGAATTTTTCTGCAAACCCTTCTTTAGAATTAAAAGCCTGAAGAATTTTTAAACCTCCTTAAAAAAATCCTTACAAAGTACTTGAATTCTATTTTTAAGATGGGGGGGGGGGGGGACGCCGTATATCGTGTTTTTCACTTGTCTCTGGAAAAAGAAAAAAAACAACCGTGAAACAGAAGACAGCAGTAAAATTTTTGTTTTTTAATAATTTTTACAGTGCAAACGACGGGAACGTCATATGGCTGAGGGGATTTTCGCCCTTCAACCGCAAGCCGCCAATAGAGCGAGAAGCTTTGTGTATTTGTCCGAGCACACGTTGTTCCAGCTTACCGCTTTCGGTACGCTGTTTTTCCGGATTACCGTAATAAGCAAAAGTCACCAAGTAATACCTTGAAGGGTGCATACGCAATGTAAAATTTACCAGAAAGTGGCAAAAGCCACGGCCACTAATATGTCAATACATTTATTTCCCGAGGTCGAGGGGGGGAGGGGCAATTCACCTCATGCTCGCCCTAATTGACGGGCCTGGCCTTTCTAAAAATTGGTTTTCGCTGCAAAAAGCTAATACAGTAGAGTCTCGAAAATCTGATGTAATTGGGGCTGATGCCACCTCGGATTACTGAAAACTCGGATTATCCGGAAAAAATTCCTAACAGTAGAAACGTAACATTTTTCGATCATCATTAGTAAGATAAACTTAATTTCAAGTCGTTTTACATATCAAGTTATTATTTCCAAAGCAGATTTTAATATATCTTTAGTAGTTAAAGGATATTTCGTGACACTTGATGAATGTCTTTGACACCAACCTCTCAATACTTTTCGTACTATACTTTATTGTGAGTACAAAAGAAAATTTTCCAATAACAAAAGGTTCTTATTTTTAGATTTCAATGCAAATTATCTTTTTAGCTATTGAAGATAGACCTTAAAATGTCAATAAAGAGTCTCGGATTAAGCGGAACCTCGGACTTTTGAGACTCAGATTTTCGAGACTCTACTGTACTATCATCGCTGACAGGTTATTGGATTGCCCTTTGACGAATCCAATCTCCGTTGTGCATTAATAGACTTAAAGTAATTGATAACGAAGGAGAGAAAAAATCTCGGCAACAAAAAAATATTAAAGCTAAGATGCCATTTTTGTGTGTGAAATGCTGAAATTACAGCCATCAGACGTCACTGGTTTCGTTTCTCTAGGCCCGCTTTTTTTGCACGTGGTTTTTTAAAAAATCAATCATGTTTTAAAAGTTATCGACGGGGATTTTTTGTGTTTAATAAGTCTCTTAACAATATTCAGTAGTCAAAGTAGGAATATATAAAAGGTTGAAACTTCCTTATTATAGAAAACTTATTCCAGTGAGACAGATATTGCAACTTCTGATAAACAATAACTTATTTTTCACATATTTTGTCGATTTTTTTTTCTTTTTTGTGCTGAAATAAAAAATATCTACATCGAAGGAAAAAAAAAACATCGCACGTTAAACAAGACTGTTTATAAATCATCGACAGTAAACATTAGTGGTAATTAAAGCAAAGTTTTCCCAATGAGATAGATACTGCAAAATCTGGTTAACAATGGATCTTTTTTCTCGCATTAAAAAAAAAAAAAAAATTATGAAACTTTTTGTTGAAATATGAAACGCAGACATCGAAAAAATTGCTGAAATATGAACGCGGACGGTAGGATGGTAAAGCACCAGGACCTTCTTATCCAGTCTTTGAATTCAATATGAGAAATTGACTACACAATGTCTGAGGTCCTAAGCAAGAAACAAAGCGCCCCAAAAAGAAGAGCAATATTTGAAAAACTGGGTACTGTCGAGGTTTGAAAAACGAAGTTAAGAAAGATATCGATGTCTCCAAAACATTGATATCGCACCACTAGTTTAAACGGAGAAAAAACCTTAAATGATGCTGATAAAATCGCAAAATGATAAAAATGTGAACTTTTTTGCAAAGTTTTTTTTCATCCTACTATTAGTTCATATTAAATGTATGCAGTTGTTGTCTCGTGTCAGCTATAGGCTGGCAATTATGGGTGCGCTGCTTCACTTTTCCAACTGAACTGTCATTTGGTGTGAAGTCCGACTTCCACAGTAAACGCATGCCATAATGACTCGTTTATAGGGTAGGCAACCATTTGCAGCACATCAACCACGGTTGGCGTTTTTGACAGTCTTTGTCCTTCATGTCGAAAACCTCTTTTTGACATAGTTTTTGACAAGTTAGTCAAAAACCTAAATGTTTGACCTTGACCAAAACCTGTCGTAATTTGTATTAACAGCAAAATTGCCTCAGCAAGTGAGTCTTAGTTTTATCAATTTTAATTCCGTATATTAAAAGAAACTTTTTGACTTACAGAATAGTGTATATTAAAAACTTCCGCACACATAATTTTGATTCAAAATTCAACAAAAGCTGCTCAAATTGAGTGAAATAATAATTAAAAAAAACAAGAAACGTTTATTCCTTTATGAAAATACTAGCCGGGTACCCGGCCCTGCCCGGGTTTCGGCCGGTTATGGTGTTTTAGTGACACTCGTTCATGAGTTTTTCAACATTAAAGTGTATATCTATACACACAATAGCTACTTCTATAAACAATGGCAATTTTTTCTGACTGGACAAACTAAAAAACCGGAACAGGACATATCCGCCGCAAATTTTATCCCCCTCTTTCCCGCATGGGACATTTCCGCCGCGACTCCTATTCCCCCTCTGACTGGAACAGGACAAATCCGCCGCGCCATTTCCAAATGTGAGAAAGGGGTTACTGGTTTAAAATTTTCATTCTTGGAGACACATCTTAATTTGGCGACAAAGACCAAATCAAAAAAGCGGAATTTATTCCCGGACTACTTATATTAGGGGGAAATTGCAAAGAAGTCAAAAAAAAAAAAAAACACACACACACAATGCAGTGTAAATCAATTTAAACTTCGCCAATTTTAATTCGCCAAATATTGCACTCTACCAGCTCAATCGGCGGATTTGTCCTGTCGTACAGAAACGGCGGGCAGAGACGCGGCGGAAATGTCTCATGAGGGGGATGATAGAGATAAATTTTGCGGCGGAAATGTCCTACGTTGCGGCGGAAATGTCCTGTGCCCTAAAAAACTGTATTACACACCTTAAATACAAATGCAAGCTACAAATAATGTTTAGGTAAATCGGAAATGTTATAAGCTTGGTAGAGGGTGCGGCGGAGAAACTTGCAGACTTGAAAAGTCAACTAAGGGAAAAGAATAGCATGTATCCCCAAGCAGCATTTTATCTTGGCTCAATCTTGGCGTGATATTGTTCATATTGGCTGTATCCTGGCCAATATTGGGCCAGCTTTCGCAAGGTTCAGCTAATATTGGCTTTACACTGTATTGACAATATTGTACTTATCTTGGCATGCAATAATGTGCCAATAATGGCTGAAAAGTGGGCATGCATTATTGTCTTTAGACTGTCGGACAATGTTGGCGCAATAGTGGTTAAATTCTGGAAAGCCAATATTGGGCTGAAGATGGCGTTTGATGTTCAACCGATTTTGAAAGTTGTCTGAAAAATAATGCGTATCTTCTTAAGTGAGCAATTAAATTATATGACGAAAGGGTTTTAAATTGAAAATCAAATAAATATTTATTTCTGTTCGAAAACTTAAGCATTTCTTTTCCCTAACTGAACGAATCATTTTCCGTTTGGACTTGCAGTGAAGTAAATGCTTCGCATCCGAGTCACGCCGGTTACTGGCTGGCTTTTGTTTACGAAAATTTTTAGAAGTTCAAAGTATCCTTATGTAATAAATCTTTATATTTTTAGGTTCATTTTGTGTTCCAAACATATCTTTCATGATTTTTATTAGTATTAGTTGATTAAGTTACTGACAATTCTGCAGTATTGTTATTTAATTTCTGTACCGAATAGCTGCTAACTGCAATGATGCATGAACTATTTATAAGTTATTATTTAGATATTTGTTCATTTTATAGTTTTTGCTTCTTGACTTGTTTCGCTTAGATTACTTTTATCCGAATTAAATATGTTTCTGTTGCATTTATTGTTGTTATCGTGTTAAAGCGAAAAGAAGAAAAAAAAAAGCTTACTTGTATTTTTCATTGCTCCCTCTCTATTTTAAAGCATCGTTCATATCGTATGTTTCTTTCAGGTTATTATTATTTATGTATTTATTTCGCATATTCATTGATTGTTTTTTCTGGAAAATTCTACTGTGTGCTTTTTTATATTTAAAATTTTTTATATAAATTATTGAATATCTAAGAAATTTGTTCTAATATTAGAAATTATAGTCCAAGGTTTGCATGAAAGTAAAAATTTTATAAGTAAATATTTTCTGCATGTTAGTCTATATTTGTGTCTGCTCTGCATTAATTATGGAGGCCCCTTCATGCTTTTAGCCTCTTTCATGTAGTCTTATGGTTCCCAATTTTTTTTGGTGGAATTTTACGAATTCTTAATTAGTGAATTTGAAGAGTTTTTTAAATGATAAATTTTTCTCCAATTATTTGTCGTAATGTGTTCACCGACATCCAAAGAAAAATTAATTAGTTTGATGCCCTAGTAGCACAGAAAACCGATCGACATAAAAAAATTTTCAAAACCAATATAGAACTATATTTTGACCGACGTCGAACTACGTAAAAACTTGCCACCTTCGATACATTCAGGAATATCGGTCTTGAACATTCTAGAATAACGGTCCTGAACATTCTAAAATAACGGTCCGGAAAACCGATCGACATAGAAAAATTTTCAAAACCAATATAGAACTATATTTTGACCGACGTCGAACTACGTAAAAACTTGCCACCTTCGATATATTCAGGAATATCGGTCTTGAATCCCGATTGACACAGAAAAATTTTCAAAAACGATATAGAACTATATTTTTTGTCCGACGTCGAACTACGTAAAAACTTGTCACCTTCGCTATATTCAGGAATATCGGTCTTGAATCCCGATTGACACAGAAAAATTTTCAAAAACGATATAGAACTATATTTTTTGACCCACGTCGAACTACGTAAAAACTTGCCACCTTCAATATATTCATGAATATCGGTCTTGAAACCCGATTTACACAGAATAAGTTTCAAAACCAATATAGAACTAGATTTTCACCTACGAGATTAATTTCCCATGCAACATTTGGAATGTACATACAATTCAAAATAATTTTAACTATACGAAGTTACAAGTTAATTTAGTCGACCTAAAATATAATACCGATTGATGAAAAGATGAAAATTAAAGGATCTAGGTTATTGGCTACTGTAACTCAATAGCGTGTAAATGGTTTCTTCCGATCTTATCTTCTATCATTACATTTTATGTATTGGTAAAAATTATTATTCACAAAATGTAAAAATTGTGCTGCAATAAAAACAGGAACAAGAATTTTTTTAAATGTTTATTTAAAAAACAATCAAATATCTACATACATACAAGACCAAAGTATAATTTGTAACATTTCTGCACAAAATAAGTGAATGAAGAGGACAAGAATTCATACACTACTTTTTAAAAACTGGTAAGTATTCAAAAAATGCTCCGTACTTTTTTTTTCCTTTTTTCTATTTGTATGCTAACTATTCTATGTATTTTTCATATTCTCTTATCATTCTAGGTACTCATTTGAATAATAACTCTAACTATTCAAATGAGCTCAAACAGCCTTATAGTTACAAACCTCTCATCATTTTATATTCATCTCATCTTATTAAAATGTTTCACTTAACAATACGGCGTAATTCCTAAATTTCAAAAGATATTCAATTTTAAGTTGCAGGGAATATTTTTCTTTCGTGCAGTTTACCTCTGCCAATGTAGAAAAAAAAAGCAAATTTTCAAAAGTTAAATAATAAGTGTAGCGAGTACGGCCTTCTCCATACCGTTACTCGCTTTGGTTCGTTACTGTTAAGATGAACTCATCGATTGCACACACTATTCTTTAAATCACTTCACCTTTATTGGTCTGTACACAACATTTAACTATACTACACTATATACACAATAATCATAAAACAACCACATTCACTTTGCTATGACCCAACACACAGAGGCAGCATTCAACTTCGCTCCTCTCTCTCTGACCTCGGGGTCCGTCTCTCGAAAAACATCCCTCTCCTCCTTCGCACGGGAGCACCAGGCTAAACTAACCCATGCGACCAGGAGCGAGAGGTCGATTATAATTCTACGTTGGGGGTGCCGAACACTACACCTCCCCCCCAAGATTGTGATTACAGCTGCAGTCAGAAATCACTATCTGAGAAAAATTGTCCGGCAATCCCAACATACACATGAGTCATTCCATGTCAAGTGAACTAGTGGTCCCCACCCGACCATCTCCGATATGGATCAAATTTTACAGAGGTATAGACATGCCTATGAAACTAACCTGTGCAAATTTTTAGCTTCCAAGATCCAAATCTGGAGGAGCTAGGATCCCGCAAAAAATGTGGCCCAAAATGGCTGATGAGCTTCGTGAAACAAGTTGCAATGTTTAGGTTAAGGTTGCACAAAATTTTACTACAGTGGAAGCCTAATTTTTTTTGGAGTTTAAAGTACTTTTGGTTGTCAACACTCTCCAGTATATTTTTTAAGGTTGCGCTTATTAGATTTTGTGTAGCACGTGCCTAAACTTGCGAAAAAACGCGGTGGGCAATTTTTTTTCTGGATTTCAGGTTGTCATAAATTTTTAACCAAAAATTTTCAAACGTTTATACTTCGTAGTTTTATTGTCCAAATACTTGTTTTTAATGTTTTACAGCTACAGAGCTTAAATATTGTATTTGTAAAAGATATTGGCACCCTAAGTGTGAATGAAAACGCTTTTTTTGAAAAATTGCCTGTTTTCAACTCACTATATCTCAGGTTTGTCACCTAAGACCATTTTTTCTTTGGCACCATTAGAAAGAACAGATTTTTTCCTATCGAAATGAGTTTTTTTTCGATGGTGTTCTTTCGAATAAGGATGAAAAAATTAGCTTGAAATACTGTCTGTTATGAAGAATTGGCATAATTAGGCTAAGACTGCAGAAAATTTTATCACACTGGGGGCCTAATATTTTTGGAGTTTAAAGTACTTTTAGTTGTCAATACTCTCCAGTATTTTTTGTGAGATTGAGCTTATTAAATTTTGTGTAGCACGCATGTTTATTAGCAAAAAAACGTGTTGTGCAATCTGTTTCCTGGATTCATAAATTTTTAACCAAACAAATTCAAAGGTTCATATTTCGTAGTTCTATTGTCCAAATACTTGGTTTTAATGTTTTACAGCTGCAGAGCTTAAATATTGATTTTGTAAAAGATATTGTTGTCAAAAGTGTCTATTAAAATCATTTTAATGAAAAATCGCCTGTTTTCAACTCACTGTATCTCAAGTTTGTCACCTTCCACTGTTTTTTCATTGACACCATTAGAAAGAACAGATTTTTTCCTATTGAAATGAGTTTTTTTTTCGATGGTGTTCTTTCGAATAAGGAAGAAAAAAATAGCTCGAAGTATTGTTAGTTATGAAGAATTTGCATAATTAGGCTAAGACTGTAGAAAATTTTATTATACCAGAAGTTCGAATTTTTAACAACTTAAAGTACATTTAGTTGTTTATATAAATACTCTGATAGGAAAAAATCTGTTATTTATAGTAGTACTAACGAAAAGATGATGGAAGGTGACAAACCTGAGTTACAGTTCATTGAAATCAAGCTATTTTTCAAACAGGAATTGCCAATAATTTTCATGTATGCTACACAAAAGCTAATGAGCTTGAAATCACATAATTATTAGAACCTATTAACAACTAAATGTACTTGAAGTTGTTAAAAATTCGAACTTCTATTATAATAAAATATTCTGCAGTCTTAGCCTAATTATGCAAATTCTTCACAACTGACAATACTTCCAGCTTTTTTTTTCTTCCTTATTCGAAAGAACACCATCGAAAAAAAAACTCATTTCGATAGGAAAAAATCTGTTCTTTCTAATGGTGCCAACGAAAAAATGGTGGAAGGTGACAAACTTGAGATACAGTGCGTTGAAAACAGCCGATTTTACATTAAAATGATTTTGATAGACACTTAGGGTGCCAATATCTTTTACAAATACAATATTTAAGCTCTGCAGCTGTAAAACATTAAAAACAAGTATTTGGACAATAGAACTACGAAATATGAACCTTTGAATTTGTTTGGTTAAAAATTTATGAATCCAGGAAAAAGATTGCCCATTTTGTTTCTTTGTAAGTTGACATGCATGCTACGCAAAATTTAATAAGCTCAATCTCACAAAAAATACCGGAGAGTATTAACAACTAAAAGTACTTTAAACTCCAAAAATATTAGGCCCCCAGTGTAATAAAATTTTCTGCAGTCTTAACCTAATTATGCCAATTTTTCATAACAGACAGTATTTCAAGCTAATTTTTTCATCCTTATTCGGAAGAACACCATCGAAAAAAAAACTCATTTCTGTAGGAAAAAATCTGTTCTTTCTAATGGTGCCAAAGAAAAAGTGGTCTTAGGTGACAAACCTGAGATATAGTGAGTTGAAAACAGGCGATTTTTCAAAAGCAGCGTTTTCATCGACACTTAGGGTGCCAATATCTTTTACAAATACAATATTTAAGCTCTGCAGCTGTAAAACCTTAAAAATAAGTATTTGGACAATAAAACTACGAAGTAAAAACCTTTGAAGTTTTTTGGTTAAAAATTTATGACAACCTGAAATCCAGGAAAAAAATTGCCCACCGCGTTTTTTCGCAAGTTTGGGCGCGTGCTACACAAAATCTAATAAGCGTAATCTCAAAAAATATACTGGAGAGTGTTAACAATCAAAAGTACTTTAAGCTCCAAAAAAAATTAGACTTCCACGGTGATAAACTTTTCTGCAACCTTGACCTAAACATTGCAACTCGCTTCACGAAACTCATCCGCCATTTTGGACCACATTTTTTACGGGATCCTAGCTCCTCCAGATTTGGATCTTGGAAGCTAAAAATTTGCACAGGTTAGTTTCATAGGCATGTCTACACCTCTGTAAAATCAAATCCAAATCGAAGATGGTCGAGTGGGGACGATTTGAAAAACTGGTCCAGTTGACGTGGAATGACTCTTATATAATATTGCAAAACTCAATGGGTATTAAAAAATATCATTTGGCAACCGTTTACTTGCAGTTACGTTTTCCCAACTGTTTATTGTCAAGTAGAGATCTTTTATTACTTATACAAATTTTTGATATTTATTTAACACCTGCAGTAAAATAATTTTAAAAGGCAGTAGTTTTTATGTTTTCAAAAAGGTAATAACGCAATGCAAATAAGAGCAAAAATTACTCACTTGGCAGAAAGAAAGGAAAGAAAGCGAAAAAAAAAAAAAAAAAGAGAGGAAGAGAAAGAGAGAGAGAGAGGAAGAACACTACAACTTAATGCTTTAAGTGAGCAACAACTTCTTAGAATGAAATGATAGTCAGAGTGAAATTCAGCCTTTTATTGGGTGTGAAAACTATTGAAAGGAAACAATAGAGAATTTTAGAGTTAAGACAATGAAAAGTGTATCAACATCAATATAACTTAAACAGTGAACGATCATGAAATCTAGGAAATCTCCTTTCTAAAGGAGCAATAAGAGGGGTGAGTTTCTGAATGAAGATAGCCCTATAATAGTGGCACATTGAAATAAATTTCACTTTAGGGGGAGAATTACAGAAATGCAGCGCTTTAAGGAGACAACTCTTAAAACAAGGGCAACAAAGCGATGAACACCAAGGTGACAACTAAAAATGTAGGTGATTAGCAAAATTTAGCGTTTTAACTAAGGCGGCAACTAAAGTCGTAGTCAATTTACAGAATTTACCTCTTCAGAGAAAGCGACAATTAAATATAAAGGCATTTAACAACATTTGGGCACTTCGAAGGAAGAGACAACTAAAAATGTAGGTAATGGGGGAGATTCCTTCAGTTAAAAATACTACTTTTAGTCGCTGAAACTGATAGAATGAGCAAAAAAAAGAAAAAAAAAAGAAGTGGAACTAGAAAATACTTTTGTTTTTCCCAAAATTTTATTTTTAATTAATTTTTTAACAATCCAAACTTGAAACAACGCTGCAAAAACTTAACTGTTTTTTTTACAGAAGAATTCTGGCAGCCAAGGATCCCATTTAAAACTGCCAAATGCACAGTAATAAACTGTGAAACTAGCAATTCGACAGATTATTACTGTACTCTAGCAATTTTACAGTTTACTACTGTAAAATTAGCAATTTTGCAGTTTACTACTGTAAAATTAGCAATTTTGCAGTTTATTACAGTAAAATTACAATAAAATTAGCTGTATTATACTGTTGAAACAACACTTATTTTTTTTCAGCGCAACGGCAAGGAATCATCTGGCTTTTCTAAAAGTTAACCTGAGTTCAGCATCGTTTTTTTTTTCAAAGCAACAATAACTGAGCAAGAGCCGACAATGAAATTCAATCTCGAGAAAAGACGCGATGTCCAGGCAAGGCCGAGAAACATATACAAAATACACACGTAAAAGGACACGGACAGTAAACCTGAATAATTCAAAAGCTGGAAGCGAATAGAAATACAAGCGCTAACCACCATTCCCTATTCGTGTAGAGGGGAAGTTTATTTACTCTACTCCCGCCTTATTTCTTTGGAAGAAGAAGAAAAATTCGCAGCGCGTGTTTGCATGACGGAGAGCTTAATTGCGGGGATTCCACACGGAAAATGGCGACAACGGTTAAAAATATTTGGTGATGTTGATCCAAGGAGGAAAGGGAGGCCACTTGGAGTCAGAGGAAAGGGTGGGTTCTATTTCTACAACATTTCTTTGAATTTCGAGCATCATCTTGCGAGAAATGCACTTTTGATGACTGTTTAATTTAGGTGGGACGTGGACGGAGAGCGGGGGTGGTATGTACTGCTTGTTTCAATGGAGTATTGCAGCCAGACTTTTTTTGACTTCAGCCAAAAAAAAAAAGAAAGAAAGAAAGAAAGAAAGGAATTTTTTTAATGAACATTTTAGTGACTAGTCTTGAGTAACTTATAACTTTCATACCATGACGAATACTTCTTTAAAACGAAAAAACACAAGTACTGTCTGATCTTCTTTGTAAAACCTTCCGCGCGCATGCGTCAGGTCTTCTCTGATCTTACCAAAATAGGGGTGATAGGTGAGATAACAATAAGGGGAAGAATAGTAAGAAGCATTTTGAGCCGTATCAAACAACGTGGAACGATGCTCATTTCAAATACATAGTTTAGTTGAATACGTCAAAAGGGTATAGCAAATGCAAGTTTTAAACTAAAAACTTCCGAGAGTTATCACCCACAACCCATCTATTCTTTTTTAAGTGGAGCTGTTCGCGAGTGCCAGGCGCGGTTCTCATGGACGGACAGTAGGCATAAGGCTCATATCGCCAGCCCGGTAAGGATTTTCTTCTGGGGGGGGGGTGATAACAGTCTTTATGCAGGGTGTCCCGTTATAAATTGCAACACTTTTATCACTTTCTTTTTACTTTTTCGAGAAAGTAGGCTCAAAATTTGTTGCAGCAGCGCATGCGTATTTAATTTGTTTCGATAGCGTCCGCTAAAAACTTTTCCCGCCAATCGAGCAGAATCTGGTACTGGTCGAAGTTCTTCATTTGTCGTTTTCGACCTGTCATGTGGACGAAATTACATCCGATTAACTAATCAAATGGTTAATTGGTTACGTGACTGAGTCGGATACACTGTAAAACATAGGTGTGTTTGCAGTATAATACAGATAATTTTTCAGTAATAAACTGTATAATTGCTAATTTTACAGTAGTAGACTAAAATTGCTAGTTTACAGTAATAAACTGTAAAATTGCAACTTTCAGTTTATTACTGTGCATTTTACAGTTTTAAACTGGAACCTCTGCTGCCAGTATTATACTGTAAAAACAACAGCATATTTTTTGCAGTGTATGACATCGAAGTTAAGTTGAGGCACGTGAGAATAGATTTCAATTTTTTCAGAGTCAAAACTGGCTTTAATATCAATGCTTTGCTGCAATCAAAGAACCACGAACACAAGCACGTGCAAGAGAACGAAACTGTCGAACTAAAATTACGTTCGGACTCCACAGAAAAAAACTGAATTAAATTTTTAAGAGACTGTTCGCACGCGCTGGAGACAGAACCAACAAAAGAACGAAGCACCAAAACAAGAAAATGCTCTGCCCGCTACAATACAATTCCATTTTTAAGAAGTCATTTTTCCTGCCAGACGCGTTTTCTACGACAATAATAAGAAGAGCTCTCCTTCTTCCGAAACGATCCTCTTCATCACAGAGAACCCCGCGGCGGAACGCGTTCCTTATGTCACTGTCACGAGACTGTGCAGAGACGTGCCTGTAAATTCAGTGATTCACTTTAGAAAATAAAATCTCTTTCTCACTGTTATTATTGTTGGAAGTGAGAGACTTTTTTTTTGCTTAATTTTTTCCCGAAAGAATGTGTGCAAGCAGTAGTCATTCAGTGTTGCGATAGTGAAGAAGTCACACAACGGTGAGATAGTACTTCACGCGATGGAATGCCGATGATTGTCATAGCATATATATGTTTACCATGATTCTTGGATTTTTTTGAGTTAGAAATCTGCACGATCTAAATATTTTTGTGCCAAACTGAAATCAAAACCCGTCATATGTCTTGCTGTTTTAAACTTAAAATTTTTAATGACGTGTATGCTATCCAAATACTTTTTTGTTTTCCGAAACGTTGAAGTATTATTACAATTTGAAAATTGAATTCATTTGAAAATGTTGAAGTATTATTTTTTCCTCGAAGTAGTATGAAAAAAATATATAGTTGTATTCTCCTACAATATAATGTTTTCTCCTACAATATATAACATCCGTCATTCTATACGATGCCAACTATTCATACCAGACATTCTACAGAATGCCGGATTTCACACATTGCCGGTAGCTCATACTCGCTTCAAAAAGCATTGATGGATTCTTGAAATATTTCTTGCAACCATGACGAGTGACGTTATCCAGCAAATTTCTGAACGAGCTAGCTCGGATTAAAAGAGCCTCAGGAGAGGAAACGAAAGAAACTTAGTAATTACGTCATTATCACTCCATTTATGTAAGCTCAACGTTCTAAACCGAGTTTAAGATGGAGATGACAGAGCCGAATGTCTCTGTTGCCGCGAACGAATCTTAAGAAAAGAAAAAAAAAAAGAATCCGGGGGAGCTGCAGCAACCAGACGAGCGAGCGTCTCTGGCACTGTGTCAAGCGTTGTCGTTACTTGGTCGCAGTGTTGTTCGACAGCGATTGTTCCATGCCAAGGACAACAGCTGGATCACCTGTTGAGAAGCTTGCTTTTAGAAACGGAGAACGGTTGCTTTGGGAAAGCGAAGCGCCAAGTTTACACTTGTTGGTTCGCCAACAAGCGCATCGGTTTTGTGCTCTTTGATATGGAGCCACTTCGATTGTATCGTCTTCCACAGAACCTACACGGGATTTCTAAATCAATAGTCTCTATCCTTGGTACGCATGCCCTTTGGGATTAGCGGTTAACTTCCAAAAGTAACGAAATTATATTGATAATTTGTGAGAAAAGCAGTCGAAAACTTTGTACAATTAATGAAGTTAAAAATACAAGACAACGTGTGCAAAAGTACAAATAAAATATTAAAAAAGAGTTTGAAAACTCTAGCAAATAGCTATTTCGGGGCTATTACAAATGAAGCCCCATCATCAGTGCGAAAAGAGGATGGTTCAACTGACCACAGTCAAGTAAACTCACACACTGGTTCACTTGACTTGTGGTCTGTTGAACCATCCTCTTTTTGCACTGATGATGGGGCTTCATTTGTAATAGCCCCGAAATAGCTATTTGCTAGTGTTTTCAAACTCTTTTTTAATATTTTATTTGTACTTTTGAACACGTTGTCTTCTATTTTTAACTTCATATATTGGTAATGTTTGAATTTCAACGCAACCAAAGTTTTAGAATTATTGTATGATCTGACATCGAAATAAAAGAATTCCAGTATTTTGTTATACCCCGTGTAACGAGAGCTGGCGTCTAAAAGTAAAATTAATTTTCCCCTCTCCGCACTTTTCGCCTGATGGTTACCATAGTTACGGCGAAAAGGACCTTTTCCCAACTTAGCTTTTGCAACAACGGTTAAATGCAAACGGTTAAAACTGTGTCGTGCTTAAACTATTATTCTACTAAAAAATCAACGTTAATAAAGCACAACTTTTTTCTTAGAAATTTTTGCTGTATTAATGTATGACTAGATTTGTTAGAAAACGCTGACAAATAACAGAGTCATGAGGATTTCAATAAAAGAATAAGCCTAATTCTATAAACTTAAAATAAATGAAATACCTAATATAAGTCAGTGCATAAAAAAAAATGTGGAGCTGTTTTCTTTCGTACGGTTTCCATGGAGAAAACGTAAAATTTCTGAACTTGATAGCCCTAATTTAAAGAAACAGAGTATAACTGGATTGCAGCTATTTTAGACCAGTATTAAAAAAATCACTAGCAGACATCTCTAAGAAGTACCGCTAAAGGTTAACGTAAAAAAACAACTTACTAGTGTGAAAAAGGGTCTTTGAATTTACCCGAAAGAGCAAGTACAGAAAGAAGCTTAAAGTTGAAGATTATTTACAGTTATTATAAATACCAAGTTAGAGCCAAACATCAATTAAACTCTATAATTTATAAAACAAATCCATTGTTCCACTATTTATTTCCTGCTGTTATGTCTCATGAATTTAAAAAAAAAAAAACCCGAATAATTGCACCAACTTTCATCTGGGCGCTCGTACGTATGTGTGTGTGTGCGTACATACAAACGTACTTATGTACTGTCTGATTTTCTTAGGAAAAAAATTCCGCGTGTTTACGCATGCGTCAGGTCTTCTCTGATCTTACCAAAATAGGGGGGATAGGTATAAGATAACAATAAGAGGAGGAATAATGAGAAGCATTTTGAGCAGAATCAAACAACGTAGAACGATGCTAATTTCAAATACATAGTCTTACAAATCTTGTAAATAGTTGTTGTTTTTCCTGCCTTGCACCATTTCACTAGTTTTGGTTTTATCTGGCTACATGTTGTAAAAGTATCTGAAGATATCACTTTTACCATTGGTATACCGACCCCGTAACATTTTGTAGTTTATGCACTTACCCTAACTTTAATAAGCATGAAGACATTTTCGCTCGCAGTTGTAATAGAGTGAGTTTTTCTTTTTATCACTAGAATTTTCTTGAATGGATTATTTAAGTTTGTGAATGAACAGAACACTCCGGATTTTGCTAGAATGTTGTAGAAATTTCCTTCCGAGTAGAAATAGCTGTCCAACAGCCTTGAAGAGGGTTAGAGTTAGTTTTTCTCAGATTTGATTTCTGAGAGGCTCGTTTTATTCGCATGGACGAATGTTTTGCTTTTGTAATTTCTTAATTACTGTTCACGTTAGATACGTGGGGTTGAGTTACTGTTGAGAGTACAGTGTACTGTTTGCTACCTGATTGCTGGATGTTTAGAAATTGTTTCCTGCTCCTACTGTAAATAAGTGTACATACTTGTAAATAAATTTATAGTTACTTCCTCAAGATTGGAATGCTCATTTAAGAAAGTTGAAGGTGCTACGAACTCGTTACAATAGTTTAGTTGAATATGTCAAAAGGATAGCAAAACTGCAAGTTAAAAATTCAAAACTTCGGAAAGTTCCCACTCGTAACCCATCACCCCTTTCTTAAGTGGAATGGTTCATGAGTGCTAGGCGCGGCTTTCACGGACGGACAGTACGTGTTAGTATAAGATCTGGGATAGGATAGGTGCCCACCTTCTTAATAGTAGTAATTTTAATTCATTTATCTGCAAAAATGATGCATAAATCTCACCCCCCCCCCCGCAAATCAGTCTTCAGTTCAGGCTCTAAACAGATGCATATCCCTCTATTTCTTTACTTACATTTGCATCAATAAAATGAGGAATATTCAGAATGTAACACACGGCGTGCTTTATTCCAACATGCAGCTCAATACCCAGCATCTTAACCCATTAATGTCTGACATTTTTTTCCAGGGATATTTTGTATACTGGTTACAAACAGTGTGTAATGGACCGAAAATTTTTTTTAAAAAATATTATGTAAAAAATAATTTTTTTTTATTAAGGAAAGAAAAATCGTCCCTTAAAAGAAACGATAGACCCCAGAGGGTACATACTTTTCTTACTAAATTTTTTTTCTGCCTACGATATAATATTTAAATAAACTGGGAAGCTGGGAATAACTTTGAAAACTTAGCTTTTTTTCTTGAGTTTGTAAACGATGTCATTTTTGATAAAGATCATATTAAAACTGCTACAGAACTCACTTTACAGTGGTTATGTGCTGCAATCTGTCAATAACAAATTGAAACAATACCAAGATACAAATTGAACACTTTTATTTGTTTGAAATGTTCATTTTGGAGAAATTCAGACCCTTTTTTGGACCGTCCCTAAAAAGGGACGCTAGGCATTAATAGGTTAATAACTTTTGAACGACTGCGACATTTCAAAAAGTTTGGGAAACTCATCCTCGAAAAAAGTTCGAAAAATGTCCCGAAGGCTCTTTTTATTCCTACGGGGATATTTCTTCAAAAAAAGAAAAAAACGTTGAAATCCGACTGTAAGAGAACTACAGAAAATTTTCCTCAATCGTACCTCTCCACGTTCTCTTTTAGGGCTAAACTTTATTTATTTCTCACGAATCAATTGAAAAAATTTCATTCGGGATAAATTTTTCCGAACCCCATCGATGAAATGAATTTTCTGCTTCCTGCTCCATCCGAAAGAAAATCGGTTATGTTGTTTCATCTATTCACGGGGAAGAAGAATTTAAATGAAAATTTCAGATATGAGAAGTTTTCCTGTGGAAAGTGCGGGAAGGGGGAGAAGAAAGATGAAGAATAGTTTTTGATGCAGATTTTTGAATCAGTAAAGGCCGATAAAGAATGGATTTAAGAGGGTGTTTTTTTTATCTTAAATTCCAAATATTCTGCAAATTCTTTACATTTCTCAGTTATTATTCAGTCATCTTCGCGCATTAAAAAAAAAGTAATGTGTAAGAAATTATGAAAGGATATGTGTGTACTCTAAAAAATTAACTGCTGTTTTACAGTATAATACTGGCAGCCGAGTTTGCAATTTAAAACTGTAAAATGCACAGTAATAATCTGTAAAACTAGCAATTTTTCTCTTTCTTACTGTAAAGTTAGAGATTTTACAGTTAATTGTCGTAAAATTGAGCTGTATTGTATTGTAAAAACAACAGTATAATACTGGCAGCAAAGGTTCCAATTCAGTACTGGAAAATTAGCAATTGTACAGTTTATTACTGTAAAATTAGCAATTGTACAATTTATTACTGTAAAATTAGTAATTTTAACAGTTTACCACTTAGCTGTATCATAATTAAAATTAGCTGTAAAAACAACATTCATTTTTTGGTGTGGCGCCTGTGTCCAGGAGATGCCATAGTACCCATGACTTTGAAAGGGTATAGCCGGGTTTATATGTCAAATCTGCCCTTGATCCCGATTTTGCTCCAACTTGGGGGATCATTTTGGTGTCGAATAAGAAAAATTTAGCCAAATGTTTAGCTCTCTATCTCAAACGACTTTCGGGTTTTTTCAAAAAACCCGTTTCTACGTTTTTATTTTTTTTCCCATAGAAAAATTCAAAATTAATGAACGGTGATTTTTTTCCATATTCTTAGGAATAAAATATATGAAAAAATATTATGGTCATATTGTTAGAACGAAAAGCCGATTTTTGGCGCCAAAAATAAAGTTACAATATTTTTTAAAAATTATTTTCTGAAAAGTGTCAATCACCAAATTTTGTCAGAAAATGTCTTTTATACTCCTTTATACTCAGGAATTTTGTTGATTTTTTTGAAATGGTGGAACAATATGAAAAAAATTAAAAACTACCTTTTTTCATAATTTTGCACTTAAACAAAATCTACTCTAAACAACTTGAGCCTGCTTGAACTGCGTCAATAAAAATCGTCTGCTGAGTTAAAAATGTTTCTATTTTCAAACTAAACCGTTTTTTTTTTTTTCGTAATTTCTGTACCTCAGAACCAGACTGACGTAAGTCCATTTTTTCTACTTTTCAGGAGAAGGGAAAATAGATTGTCGGATGCATGCAAAGGATGGGATTCGCGCTTTTTAATGCTGCTAAATAATCGGAAGGAATTTGTTTTGTAGAATACCGATCTCATGGGTCGATGCAGAATAAGATTCTACATACAAAACACTAATAAAGTGAAAATGACCATTTTTGGACTTACGTCCTTCTGGTTCTGAGGCACAGATATATCGTCTGCAGAGTAAAATATCGTCTGTCTTGAGAATATTCTTGCGTTTTAGAATTCACTACCATTGTACAAAAACTGTTGTTACTTCATCTTTGCTTCATTGTTACATAGCGTTACGTCTAATCTATCCCACTGAAGTAAGTGAAATAATCGTATTCTTTCATAGATTTATGAATTCATAACTTGTACTTCTTTTGATTCCGGAATGGATTCTAGCGAAAGATGCATTAATTGTGATATTCATTTGCGCAAAATATTAGGCTATAAAAAAGTTATTTCGATAATTGATGAGGCTAATATTGCAACAGAAAAAATTGGAAAAAGAGTCCTAGTAAATGATATTTTTTGTTGCAAATGTCGACCACTTACAACCAGACCAAGTAAAAAAAGAAATACTGATGATTTATCTGAGGAACAAGTGAGTACCGAAGATCAGCCAACTTTTTCGCAGTCTTCTACTGTCTCAACTGTATCGTCTACTGCAGATCCGTCATATACGTATTTGAAGAAAAAGTGGACGAATTTGTGGAATTGGGATTTCCTCGAATCATTTCCACTCATGGATATTGTTGCATTTGTGGATCATCATCAAATATTACAACAGTTCCATTTGAAGCTCGCAAACAAGTATTTTCAAAACGACGAAGCTTTATTCCAGAAGGAAATCGGTGCTGCAAAGATCATATCATAAAACGGCGATTCTCTGATGAAGACATCAATAATTTTTGAATATATTCGAATACCAGTATATTTGAAGTTCGTGATTTGGAAAAATTATTTGGTCAATTAACTATTGATAGTGATTCGTTCATAATTGATAAAATTAGCGATCTTTCGTTTTCAGAAAAACAGCTGGAGGTATTTACAGGCCTTACGTGGGAAAAACTGTTAAAACTCCGTCAAATGTTAACGTCGATGAAAAACTCTATAAATCGTAATGTAACTCAAGCTCTTGTTGTTTTTTTTATTCAAATTAAGAACCGGAAATTCGAACGCAACAGTATCCTCAGTTTTTGGTTTAGCTCGAGAACAAATAGTATCGGACTACTGTAAAGAAGTGATATCCTCGTTTGAAAAAGATGTTTTGCCTCGATATTTTGGAATTGATGCCATCAGTAGGAAGACATTACTCACCAATACCTCAAATACTGCTAGAGAATCATATCAAGTAAAAGTTGACCAGTTAATATTTATCTGTGATGGAACATATATTCGGCATCAAAAAAGTCAATTATTTACAAAAATGTTATACTATAGTGGCTAAATTAATAATAAAACTACTTTAATTACCTAAACTTTTATCTTTATTGGATAGAAAAATTATTTACAAGCAAAAAAAAAAAAAAAACATTTTTTATGTTCCTAATAACTTATGATTTTCTTTATATGGTTTTCTTCAAGTTTTTCCTGTGATAAGAATACATTGTTTAGAAAATTAATTTTACTGAATTTTTTACCAGTAAAAATATTTCTATTTTTTCAACATGAAATTATGGGGTTCAGTATAGGGTTCATAAACAGTTTTTTTCACTATTTATTTTGAAAATACAAAAAAAAAAATAACTCAGCAGACGATTTTTTACTGACTTAGTTTAAGTTGTTTAGCGTGCAATTTTGTTTAAGCTCAAAATGATGAAAAAAAGAGTAGTTTCTAATTTTTTTCATATTGTTCCACCATTTCAAAAAATTCAACAAAATTCCTGAGTATAAAGGAGTATAAAAGACACTTTCTGACAAAATTTGGTGATTGACACTTTTCAGAAAATAATTTAAAAAAAATATTTTAACTTTATTTTTGGCGCCAAAAATTGGCTTTTCGTTCAAACATTATGACCATAATATTTTTTCATGTATTTTATTCCTAAGAATATGGAAAAAAATCACCGTTCATTAATTTTGAATTTTTCTATGGGGAAAAAAATAAAAACGTAGAAACGGGTTTTTTGAAAAAACCCGAAAGTCGTTTGAGATAGAGAGCTAAACATTTGGCTAAATTTTTCTTATTCGACACCAAAATGATCCCCCAAGTTGGAGCAAAATCGGGATCAAGGGCAGATTTGACATATAAACCCGGCTATACCCTTTGCTATAAAATTATTTCGAGCTACGGGGTTTTGCGTTTCGGGGCGTTTACGTATACTTCGAATTAGTTTTCTTTTGCAATTAATATTTTAAGCTAAAATTTCACACAAATTGCGAATAAAAGAGATGGGAGATTTCACACACCTCTTAACATTATGTGTCATTCGAAAGAGTTTTTTTTCTGCTTAAGATTAAGTTTGTTCCAATTTAATTTGAGCAGGAGACATAAGGGTTTCTATTTGAGTGAAAGTCTTCTGCTAAACTTTGTCCAAACATAGAACAAAAGCGTAAAATCTACTTATATTAAAAACTGAGTATCTTTCTAACTATCTTTCTTTCTAACTATCTTTCTATGTCACGCTTCTTTCTCCTGAATGCCAATGAACTGAAAGTCGAACCAGGTACCGATAGATAGGTAATTTTTCAGGCTTCATTAGTTTCAATCTATATAATTATACGATTTTAATTAGCGAAGATATCAATTAATAAGTAGTCAAGTTTAAAGCGATTAAGCCTAATAAATGATTAAATATGAAATCCATTCTTGCAAACCGTCGTTGCTATGAAACAGTAATAACAATGATAATGAGAATTTTGAATGAAGGCTTAACTAAATCAAACACGAAACTCATAAGCGGGCCACTTACGTAGAATTTTTATCGCTAGCTACTGGTAATATTTTGAAACATTTATTTGTTGAAGAGCCATCTACTTATATTAAAAACTGAGTATTTATATCTGCTTTTTTCCTTTGAGCGAGCTGAACTTACTGAAACTTTCCTCACCATCTTGAAGGCGTGAGATTTTTTTTATATAGGAAAAAAGTAAAGACGTGAAGCGCCTGTAAGCGAGCCGCCTTGGCGGGGAGTAGTTTCTTTAAAATTTTTTTCTCACTACTTTCAGGGCACGAAGTGCCCGTGCAACGCCGGGCCACGTGCGTGGTATGTCTTGAAATCGAATGAACATTAAATTATATCAAATAATATAACTTCAGAATGAGGTAAAAGTTAGAGAGAGGGGACGTTATGCATCAACATGCCGCAGGGAGCTAATCTAGCTGCCCTGGCAGCTAGTATTATTAGAAATCATGAATTTTAAAACCTTTTTTCAAACGTACAAAGCTGTTGTTTTGCAATGCTCGGGATCCCCTTAACACCAGCTCTGCAAGTTAGTTTGGCACTTAACACTCTAAAAAATGAATGTTATTTTTACACTATAATACAGCTAATTTTATAGTAATAAACTGCAAAAATTGCTACATTTACAGATATAAACTTTAAAATTCCTAATTTTACAGTAAGCACTGTAACTGTAGTACTGTAAAATTTCTAATTTTACAGTGTTAAATTGTAAAAGTGCTAATTTTACAGTAATAAACTGTAGGATTGCGAATTTCACAGTTCATTACCGTTCATTTTACAGTTTAAAACTGGAACCTCTGCCTCCAGTATTATACTATTGTTTCTACAAAATAATACAGCTAAATTTCACGTTAATGAACTGTAAAATTGCTAAATTTACAGTAAGAAACTGTAAAATTGCTAGTTTTACAGTTTATTACTGTGCATTTTACAGTACTAAACAGGAACCTGTTTGTATTAACTGTAAAAACAATAGCTCATTTTTTGCAGTGAAGTAAAAAATGGTCTTCAAAGCGTTTTCGTGAGTCATGAATTTCACAAAGCCCCTTCAGGATTCATGGCGGATTGAGGCCTGCTTATAAGCCAAATTTAAGCAGAAATTTGAATGGGAAAATCTTTCTTGAACACAATTCCTTCCCTTCGTCCAAAGGACTAAAGAAAGGGCTTTTCGCATTATCAAAAAAAAAAAAAAATCTTAAATGGAACGCGAAATGTAACTTAATCTGTCTATAATTAAAATGGCTCAAGATTTCCCGGTAACCACTCTATTTATCCTCGCGTAAGAATACTCAATTCCACTGGTAATCTGGAAAACAGGAGGAAGCAGGCGCCTGCACTTCGGCTGCGTAACAGCAGAAAAAGAGGTTTGTTGCCATAAAACGCTAGAAACTTTAATTATAAAGATCGTCTCTTCTTGCAAACAAGAATGTGAGAGAGAAAATGGAGGGAAAAAAAACGGAGAAAGGGCCGAACGCAGAAATGAGGTTGCTCTTTTATTAAACAGGGAATTTTTCTTACAAACTAGAGCCAATTGCGGATTAATTAAATCTGGAAAGGAAGGGAAGAAAAAGTTAATAATGAAAGAAGAGAATAAAATTTTTTATTTCCCCCTTTTCCAGGATTTTATTTCGCTTTTGGCAGCAGTAGAAGAGAAGTGTATTAATTCATTTGAGCTTAATGCTCTTATAGCAATTATTCCCACTACATTGGAAACAGGTAATGCTCATCAAAACTTTTTTAATAAACTAAGATTAAAATGTCAGCAAATGATTATACAATCGGATTATTACATAAACCTCCTCCTCTTTATCCTGATTACATCAATAGAAACAAAATCCTCTAAAGTGGAATAACAAAGTAAAAATTCGACTTTTCCTAAGTTTCTGTAATCTCTAAAAAACAGAGTTCCGAGCATAATATAAATCGTAAATTACCCGCATAAGTTTTTTCAATAAAAATGATTTGTTAAATAAATGTAGAGGCTCTTTTCCAGGAAGGGCTTTCACAAGAAAGTGCCGACGGGGGCGATCGCTCGTCCCTTGAGGGACTCGGCACTTCTACATTTTAAAAATTGAAGTTCAGAAAAGACATTTTTAGACTATTTTTGATGCTAGCCGAAGGGAGGTTTAGGTCTCTCTTTAAGATAAGTTTCACAATTGAAGTTCAAAACACACATGGTGTCCGTCCTTGAAAACTGCGCCTGGCACTCGCTAACAGTTCCTCTTAAAAACGGGTAGATGAGTTGTGGATGATAACTTTCCGAAGTTTTCAATTTAAAACTTGCATTTGCTATCCTTTTGACGTATTCAACTACACTATGTATTTGCAATTAGCATCGTTCCACGTTGTTTGATACGGCTCAAAACGCTTTTTATTATTCTTCCCCTTGTTGTTATCTTACTTACCATCCCTATTTTCTTAAGATCAGAGAAGACCTGACGCATGCGCAAATACGCGGAGGGTCACAGTGACTGTCGCAATTTGCGAGAGACACCACTGCGTTGGGACACCGCAGCACGTGCATAATAAGCACGTAACTGCAGTCCAATGGTTGGAATAAACAAGCTGGTGGTGTTTATTGCATAACTCTCTTTTGTTTCTATTAAGAAAAATTTCTCTACTATAATAATAAATTAATCGTTTTGTAAGCGTACATATCATTGGTCTGTACGAATATTGAAGTTACTTTCTACGACCTTGGCTATGTCACATTTTTGGATAAATCTCTATTTTTCATTGCCTCCATATCAGCGCGATACAACTAGTGGTAACTGTGTGTACATCAGTAATCTATCAAATTACTGATTACCATTCCTCTTTATTTTCAAAAAACTTCTAAACTAGTTAAACCACCCCCGGTTGACTCTTTATGTTATATATCTCATCATCTGTATCATGGTCATTTGGACTATGACATATTTATCTTCATGATGTATGTTGAAGGTACCATGGCGACGAACCCTTTTGAATAAGGAATGTCATTTGAAGTTCACCATGAAAGACTTTCTAATAAAAGTCAGATGGCGAGGTGTGATCTGAATTTATATTAAACGTCCCATTCGTACTTTCCTCTTGACTGACAGAGGAGGGGAAGTAGGCTATTCGCCAATTTTGGATGACTATTGCACCATGATTAATTTTATATTGCATTTTGCCAACATCACCGAAGAACGACGCTTCGAAAAAAGTCTGCGCTTTAGGCAGGGATTCAAGTGAAACAGGCCATCGCAAATTACAATCGCTACTGGAAATGAATTACATTAGAACATTTTTTGATAAAAACATCGTGACGTCAGCGTGACGTTTGCCTATGAAAAACGAGCTAGATAAAACGTCACAGCCTACTTGGCGAATAAGAGGAGATTGTGAGCTCTTATTGGCTCCACCCGTAGTGACGTCATGCCAATTTAAGTTGATGATAATGTAATTCACTTCCAATAGCGATTGCAATTCGAAGCGATCGCAGTGCTGTTTCACTTGAATCCCTGCCTTAATGGCGTCTAGCAGCAACTTTACAGTTGAGCTTTACTTCGCGTTTTGCAAAATATTATAGTGAACTTGTTAAAACGAGTGCCGAAGAGACTTCTATACTTATTCGTTCTAAACGAGTGTTTGTGAAAAAAAATCATGAAAATTAAACATAATTGCTTTCTTTCATTTCTGTATTGCACAGACAGGGGCGGATGGGGCCGGCGGGCAGCCGGGCATTTTCCCGGTGGGCCGCCTGTGTTTCGGCCGGTCGGCCGGTCTAAATTTTACAACTTGTGGCGTTTTTTTTAATATTTTTTTAGTCGGCCGGCCGGCCGATCTAAATTTAAAAACTTGTGGCGTTCCTTTTTTTTTAGTCGGCCGGACGGCCGGTCTAATTTTCCAACTTGTGTCATTTTTTTTTTAGTCGGTCGATTGGCCGGTCTAAATTTTAAAACTTATGGCGTTATTATTATTTTTTTTAGTCGGCCGGACGGCCGGTCTAACTTTCTCTGCCGGTCCCTCTTTTTCACGGAATTCTGTTTTCTCTTTTTTTCTTTAGAAAGCAGTACGCGCTTGAAGGTGTATTAAGTATTGCACCTTTTTTTTCAATGCTGAGCGTTTCTATGTTTTACAAATGTGCATACATTTGTTGAATTGCTTATTTAATCCTATACTATATACGAGGAATGGTTGCCAAGTCGAAAATCGCCCCAGAATTGGATGGTGTTATGCAAAAAGGAGTTAACCCACAAAAACCTGATTTTGAGATAGCGGGCTTTAAAGTCAACAAACTCTATGGCAAAAAGCATGGAGCTCTATATCAATATACCAATGATATGTTACCATGAAATTCTGATAGGGCTTAAATATTTTTGCTTAATGTAGAAAGCAACATATTTTACCATCACAGTTAGATAACTCATTTTTTTATGTTTTGTGGGTTAACTCCTTTTTGCATAACACCATCCAATTAACAAACTCCGGTAAACTTGGGGGTCTCGGGTTTTGGGCCACGAGGAGTCGATTGGTGGCGGTTTTGAAGCGCTGCGGTCGAGCAGTTCGGAGTTACAGATAGGATTCATTAAACGTTTGAGAAGATTTTTTACGCCATTTTCTTTATGATTACTCTTATTGTTACTGTTTCATAGCAACCACGTTTTAACAATGGATTTCATATTTAATCACATCAGCGTAAATTTATATTTTTATGATACTTGGCAAATAATTTTTGGCAACACGTTAGAATTGTAATTGTTTTTGAAATTTAAAAGAGATGGATCAAAATAAAGTTAGAATTGGGTGTGGGCCGCGGTAGAGCCGCTATATAGACAGGCCGACGCATCAAGCTTAAGTTTCACCACTTTGGATCCAACTCATTAACTTTCACTTTCGTTTTTCATTGTTGAGGAATTAGGGTTACCAGGGCAAAGTTTCGGGACATTGCCAAGCTTTGTTAAATTTACGTGAAAAATTACCAAAAAGCGATAACTCGCCAGAAAAGACAATCCTCACACACGCGCTGGATCCAAAGTGGTCAAACTTAATCTTGATGCCTCGGCTTGTCTTAGGCCGCGGTAGTCCAATCGATAAGTCGTCGGACTCGTAACCGGAGGGTCCCGGGTCGATCATATAGAGGGAGCCCAGCCGTTCAGAGATCCACCGTCTTCATTAATGGTGGCTGGGGGACGTTAAAAATGTTCGTGGTCACAAAATCCTCCAAGTGAAACGAAACCTCTGGGAGGTGCTGGGTCAAGGGCTTGCTCAGCCCTTGGGTCTGGTTCAAAAGTAAACAGAGCGGTCTTCAGATCCCCATCCCCGGTTAAAAAGCGAGTTGTGGTATGTACGGGGATACTGGAGTGTGAAGTGAAGTGAAAATCAAAACCAACTGGAACCAAATGCGTACTGGAGAACAGGGACTCGGGGCCTCAACGGCGCAATGGGTCTGCCCGTCAGTTTGTAACCTCAAGAGGCGCGGGTTCGATTCCCGCCTTTGCCCTGGGTGTAATTTCCTTCTCTGTACTGTAAATTCTTTCCTTCAATAAAATCTGTATTGTACTATCTGTGGAGGCAAGGCGCATAGCACGCAGTCCTCATGTGTGTCGAAGTTGATTGACTTCTAGAATAGAATAGAATAGAACAGGGACTCTGCATCCATTCTCATCAACCCCTACCGCGCCTTCGGCGCCAAATGAAATGAAATTAGGTGTGATTTTACGGTGAGCATGGATTAAATAGGGTTGTGTTTTTTAAAATAAATTACGGCTGTTTTAAATGCGTAATGGCAACCAAAGGCTCAAAAATGCTTTCCAAGTTTATCTAAATAAGTACTTCGCACTTTTGAAAAAAACACGAGTTTACAAACCTCTTTTTTTTTTAACCGAGCGGTCCCCTGGTATTTCACATAAAACTCTAACTTTTGTACATCCAAAAATGTGTTGTCACTATATTTAATTGTTGTGTTTGAATAAACTCGAACTAGATATAAAAAAAAGGAAGTAAGTCAATTGAGACGCAGTTTAGACTTTCGGTCTTCACTTTCGTTTTACTAAGCAGCCTTTTTAGTTGACGAATAAATAATCCGCTTCACAGTGCATCTTCCTTACTTTATGAATTTCCTTTAACTACTTCGATATAAAAATTAAATCAGAAACTGTACGTTTTAAAACATGTGATCGTCATGTTATTAGTTTCTAAAAAATATGCCAATTACTTTCAGTAGGGGAGGGGGGGGATACATTTCTGCATAAATGTAAATTTAAAGATAGATCAATGTTAAATTTCTAACTCTCCCCATTTTCACGTAATTATATTTTGCTCCAGTTAAGGTCTCAAATATATACGAAACACCATAGCTTTATTTCAATAATGTGTATATATTCAGTTGAGTGTAAGAAATTTCAAAATCAATGTCTTCCTTCAAGCTTTTGAAATGTACGTTAAAAATGGATTTACTTTCTATGCATCAAAAGATTTTGTATAAATGATTATAAAGAGCCAGATCAGTGTTCAAGTTCCATTAGTTGATCTTTGTCACAATTTTTCTTACGAGAAGCAGTACGCGATCGAATGCGTAGTAATAGTGTACCACTATTTCAATGTTCAATTAATTATTTATATGTATAATAGGAGTAGCTGTAAGTATTAAAAATTTGTAGCAGTAAATTTTTTGAATTTGTATACGCATAGTGGTTTTATACTAAATAGAAAAAAATGTTTGGTTTGTGTGTAAATTTGCATGTTTATCATTGAAATTTTTTAATGTAAAAGAAAGCACAATTTTGAATTAAAATTTACGAATATTATATATTAATATATACATATATATATCAGGGGCCGGTCTGTGATAAATGCCCGGGCCGGTGCGGGGTGCTCCATCCGCGGCTGTGCACAGAGCATTTGTTCTGTTTGCTTTTGTTGTCTCTTGTGTTATTATTTTAAAATAATGCTCATGGTCCGAAACAAATCGTCGTTTTTGCCCGTGACTTGGAAAAAAGTTTGAACTTTTTTGATCATTCAAAAGTCTTCAAGAATGTTGAGAACTGTGTTCAGCTCCAAATTATTCACCTTTGTAGTTGTTGTCGTCGTTTTCACTGTTCCTTTCATCTGCATTAGTTTGAACAGACTGTCCTCGCTTACTCACAGGATTTTAACTTCTCACTAACTTTCGGTTGACTTCAGAATGTAGAAAGATTTTTTTTCAAGAAAGGATAATCTGAGCAAGAAATCTATAGAAATTTTGTAAATCGAATATATATATATATATATATATATATATATATATATATATATATATATATACTTGCGTGGTATGTGTTTATCGAACTTTCTAATGAGTTAAAATATCACCCCTGTCAGAGCCAAAAAGTCAATATTATCGGAACGAGTTTAAATGGAGCATCGGTTATGTAAACAGCAAACTTTTTGGGGTTTGCAAGTAGAACCTTATCTGCTGTTATAACAGCATGCACGAAAGATGGTAAGGCGACGTCTTCAAAACACAGCAGTGGCCGAAAGTCAAAGCTTGCTGAAAGGCACAGACTGGTTTTGAAGGGCATAGCAGCCCGAAAGCACCAGAAACTGTTGTCCGAGATAACACCAGAAATAAGAAGTGAACAGAATCGCCTCTTAACAAAAATTGTTAAAAGGGAACTTAATGTTGCAAACATTTAAGGCGGGATGGCAATTCGTAAATACTTGGTGACAGCAACTCTTGCTTTCAAGCTTCGCCAAAGGTGCAGAGATCTCAAAAGCTGGTCCCCACAGTAGTGGCAACAGGTAATACGGTCAAATGAATTGTCATTCACCCTATTTCAGACGACCGGAGGGGTGTAAGTCTGTTAGAACGTCTAGAGAAGTGTTTTATCTTGATTGCCTTTTTGCCGACTGGTGAAGTATGGGGCAGGCTCCCTCATGGTATAGGGTGCGATATCTTGGTGCCATCAAAGGCCACTTGTTATTATGCACGGGAGAATCAAATCCAATCACTATCTAAGTATTCTAGAAAATCATGTTCATCCTTTTGTCCAGACAGTATTCATTTGAGAGCGATCGATTTTTTGAGACGAAAACGTCCCTATCAACATTGCTAGGTTTAAGAATGATTTAAAGAGCATGAAGATTAAGTTAAACATCTCGCCTTACCCTTTCAGTCTCCAGACTTGGATTTACCTGAACATTTGTGGGATAATTTGGAGTTCAAACTTCATTCCCGATTTCCACCTCGATCCGAATTTCCGAAATTAAGAAACCTCTCGGAGGGAGGATTGGTTTTATATCCCTGTAAATGATATCCATGATCTTTGTACATCTATTCCACGTCGCATTAAATCAGTAATTTGCTCAAAGAGTGGTCCAACCCCCTATTAATGCAGATTTTCCATTATTTCACATGTGTTCGTATTATTTTGTCCTCCACCTGTATATATATATATATGTCACTTTTTAGTTGGATTTAAAGTGCTTTATTTAATTTTTTTTTGTTTATTTTATGGTTCAATATCAATAATATATATTTCGACATATATTTCGCGATTTCTCTTATCAGATAGACGACAGTCATCATCCATGTACAGACGTACAGTCAACTATTAAAATTTTTAACCAATCCATTTTCGAGATAATAAAATATAAACGAAAATAATTGTAACAAAATAGAAAAAGCCTAAGAGAACTAGTGAAACCATTAAAATGATGATGGCAACAAAGACTCATTTACTACAAAATAATTTCCCTTTTGCAAAGAAATAGACCCACACATTTACAAAAAAGAAAAGAAAACCTTTTAACAAAAAATTTACGACTTAATATTCACGTTTACTTTATTGAAACGAAATGGAAGAAGGAGCAGGGAAAATAAAACTCTCTCCCATTCGAATTTGCCAGCATTATATCTCTCCAAAAGCAGATTTAAACGGTGTGACTGTTCTGCGAATTTAATTGCTAATAATAATTTCAGTCAACCTCGTTGGCGATAAATTATTCTTTCATTTCTCCCCTTCTTCAAACAAGCGGAAAAAGTTGTAATTGCAATTTAGTGGAGTCTGGTTGTCTTCGCAATTCCCCCCACTGCTGGCTTTTCTTTCTGCAGTCAATTCATTATTTTTTTTATTATTATTTTTAATTTCCGCTCTAAATAATGCGTTTTGTAGCATGGAACAGCAATTCCCCGGGCCACGTAAAACGCTTTTTAATGATCCGTCGCGCAACGATTTTCCAAGATTGATGCCATTTTTCTTTTAAAGCGCCGTTGGTGATGCATGCGTGTTAATCATTTTAACTTTGGCGTTATTTCATTTGGCGGAATCATACGTTATTTTAGTGAGCCAAATATGCCATCGTTCGGTGTTACTTTATCCCGCGAGAGTTAACTTGCCACTCAATATTTTTTGCTATGTTTGTGACTTTATTGAAACTGCAGGAGACCCTTTGTGTTGCACTCTGCTGGGAAAGATAGTACCATCTTTCTATTTTTGACAAATGTTGTCAACGTTGTACACAGGTACACTGTTAAAACTACAGGTTGTATAAGGTAACTTTAAGGGTGAAACGTAGTAGCACCAGCGGCACCACCTGAGGGGTGCCGTTTGACTCCTTATGACACCCTTGAAGGTGCCATTTGGCTCCTTAGAGTGCCATGGGCACCCATAGGGTGATACATGGGGCCAAGTGGCACCCCTCAGGGGGTGCCGATGGTGCACAACGTTTCACCCTTAAAGGTGCCTTGTGCATTACTTTCTCCTAGCCAAAAGAATGAATACAATCGCCCCTTCCTGCCCGCCGAAATAACGGGCATGTTCACAGCTCATTCGTTAGCGGATTTATCCAGTCACAAATATTGCGACTGCGAAGAGCCTCAAAGACATATTCGCCCCGAAACGGATCTAAATGGCACATTAAAAATACTTTCCATAGTTCTTTTTTTCTGAGAGCTCCCAAAAAGGTGTTGCACTCTAAACCTATAAATCCATCAAGTGATCTCATTGTACAATTCGATTGTTCTGAAGTTGCTTTTTGAAATCTACTAGAGTGATCTGCCAATAATTGGCCACTTTAGCCCCAAAAACGCTAAAAGCAAGAATTAAGACACACGGTAGTGTGTCAGCCAAGTTCGCGCTGCACATCTGCTAGTGTATCTTTACACGAAACATTTCGGGCTACTTTCGACCCCTTCGTTTCTCAAGAACTACTTCATCTACATGCTTTAAATTTTGTAAGTCTATTAGAGTGACATAGAACACCCATAATCCTAAATTTTATGAATATATCGCTTATAGTTTTAAAGTTATTAATACTTGGAAAGTGAAAATATGGCGATTTTCTTATTTAGATTATACACTCACTCATCAAAATGTTTAACTACTTCCAAGTGTCTCAGAATCTTAAAATTTGGCATCAAGGTATATTTCCATACACTATGGGAAAAATCTAAAAAGTCCAAAAACTACATTAAAAAAGCAAGAAAAAAAGAATTTTTTTTAATGAGTATCTTGGCGCGATTTATAAATGGCTCGTCAAACAAAAGCGCCAAAATGCTTGTAAAACGTTGCCAAAAATAAAATACTTAAGTTTAAAATCAAATGTTTTATTGTAAGCTGTTTCAAGGCTTAGTTTGCCTTGACGGAAGATTAAAATGGTTTATCAAGGTGAAATAAATAATTCGAATTCTAGAGATTGACTATGCCACCTTGCGGTGACTTAAGATATTAACCAAGTAGTTAAAATATTCTATTCCTCTTTTAAGAAAAATATAGTTTAAACACGAAGAAAATTTACTTATTTCGGATGTCGTCTGTTCCAAGCGAGGTACTTTCGCAGCACTTAAACTTTATAATGTGGCTGAAAATGCATCAATATTGCTACATTCGAACGTTGCTGAAAAAATCTTTGTCGGTAAGTATACCGCTCTTCAGTCGTTTAACTCAAATAAAAATATATGTGTATATATTAAAAACAACTGAAGGACAGTATTTATTCAGTAGAATATTAATTTGTGTCTAAATAAAAGCATAACCGTTGCTTCGGCTTTTCAAAAATGCATGATATCCCTACAAAAACATAAATGTGAAAAAGGAGCCAAGTTCGGTTGAAACAACGTTTGGGCAGTTTGAAGCAGCGGTGCCACCGACAAAAGAGTTGAAATCTAACAGGCTCCAAGTTCTATAGCTGTTTTGTTAACTACAGTCGTGAGAGTTATTGAAATGTTCATTAATTTATTTTAATAACATTTCGTTAGTTTCTTTCATATCGACTTCGGAACTGGGCAAGTTTTAATCGTCACGAAGTTACGTTCAAAGAAGTCCGACTTTCGTCAGTTAGAAATGAACTGGCCAAGTTCCGAAACCGATATGAAAGGAACTAACAAAATGTTATTAAAATAAATTAATGAACATTTCAATAACTCTCACGACTGTAGTTAACAGAACAGCTATAGAACTTGGAGCCTGTTAGATTTCAACTCTTTTGTCGGTGGCACCGCTGCTTCAAACTGCCCAAACGTTGTTTCAACCGAACTTGGCTCCTTTTTCACATTTAATGTTTTTGTTGGGATAAAGGAGTTCTTTATCTATTTGCTGGCATGCATTTCTAATACCCCATTGAATGTTCTGTAATAGTTTATTATTGAAACTGAAGTTTTGACCTTAGGTTAGGACGGAACATATACAAAGTCATCTAGAAAGTTTCAACGTAAACCACTACCAGCATTAGTAAGAGGACCATACAGTCCGTTTGCAGATATCCAGTTCCTTCGCCCTCACACACATTGAAGAAAAAAACACACACCAACTAAATGGTTACTTCGCAATGGGCCGATGAAAGAATATAAGACTGGTTCGGAAATTCATTTGAAATCCTATCCACATTTCCTTTCTGCATTTCAAGTTTAGCTTAAGGACTAAGTTAAATAAAAATAATATGAAAAGGGCTTTTGAAACGCCACTACGTCGCATAATATTGTATCTTCTTCAGAAAAAAAGGTTAAGATATTACAGAACCGAGCAAGTTCACGAAGCATCCTTTAACTTGACAAATTGAAGAGTTTTCGGTCAGAGGGCGTGCTTCAACTTTCAATACGATGGAGCTTTATCGCTAAGTTCACTCTTCATTCTCCGTCCTCAAACTCACTTATTAAAAATTGCAGCGGAGGTGGGGGGCCGGGGGGCAAATATGGTTGTTTAGAAGGGGTAATTAATTTCGCTTTGTAGTCCCAAAAAAGTTTGACGTTGCTGGGAGATTCGATGTTTCTCATTTCCTGAAGATGATGATAGCGTGAATTCTTTTCATCGATAAATTTGCGATGGATTTAATTTTCCATTAAAGTCTAGATGTTATCTTTTTAGTTTTGCTTGTTGTGTTCGCGGATTTTTAAAAAAAGATTAGGATTATGTTTCAAACAATTATGTGAGCTGTTAAATCCTTCATTAACTTCAGATCATGAGATATAATACTCCTTTCAATAGATTTTAATACCTCAAAAGAAGAAAAAAAAACACGTACTTTCGCTCTCTCTCTCTCTCGCTATATACAGTGGAACCTCGGTAACTCGACACCCTAAAAGACCACGAATATATGTCGAGTTAAACGGGTGTCAACTTACCGAGGTTCCATAATTTCGACTACCGTCCGTCCGGTGTGAAAATTTGTAGAAAAAATAATGGGTATCCTCTTTCGGAGAGCTTAAACCCTTTAACTGTCAAGTTATTTTGATTTTTAACACTTTTCTAAGCACAAACCCGAGAAACAGTCGGGTTTGACGAAGAGATGAAGCCGAAATAAACGTCTCCCGATATATATTCGGGTATAACAATACGATGCACTCAAAAAAAAAAAAAATACCCCGAGTAATACTCGGGCGTGACATTTTAGAAAACCAGCTGTGCCCGAGACTATCTCGGGCATGACAGTTAAAAGGTTAATTCACATGTAACTTGTAGCACTGCCGTGTTTAAAACACGAATGCATTTTTCTTTTGCATCTAATTTTGTGTTTTAACTATTTTAAAGTTATTTACTATGTATCTTTGAGACTTTTTTACATTAAATCGATGTGAATTAATTTAAATGCAGATTTGTCAAACTTTATTAATTATGTCCATGCTAAAGTCACTTGAATTCGTAAATATTTAAATAAACAAGAATGCTCCACAAAGTATCACCGCGCGAATACTTAAGGCTCTCACAATAAAATCTCTTCAAAAATATAACTCTTAAAACTAGTCTCGAAAAATATAATGCATCCCAGTAGAGACGCACTCCTTTCGCGTCATCACATGGTAGAAAACCGGAAATATTTCACCACTAAAATATCGTTCCTCATTCAAAACGGTTTCACCCCCCTCCCTTTTCCCCGAGAGCAGCTAATCATGTTAATCTGGCCTTTTAAAACTTTCTCAAAGTGAGCAATACTTCCTCTCCCTCTCTCGAAATGGCCCCCCCTCCCCACCCCGTCTTTTCGTTGCTATCGATCTCGGCGGAAGCCACTGCGCTTTCTCAAAAAATTCCTCAGTAACCTGCTCTTGGAATTCAGTGACAGAATTTTAGCTGGAACAGAGTGAGCACGGTGAAAAAAACTGAACTAAGGGAACTGAAGGTAAACTGAAAAAAAAAAAAAAATGTTGTTTTTACAGTATAATACTGAAAGCAGTGGTTTCAGTAAAACTGTTAAATGCACAGTAATAAACTGTAAAACTTGCTGTTTTTACAGTTAATTACTGTAAAACTGGCAATTTTACAGTTTATTGCTGTCAGGGGCGCCCCAAACTAAAATTTTTGGGAGGGGGGAAATTATCAATTTGGGGAATGAAATTCCAATTTTACCTAATGATAAAATACAAGCATGCACATTGCACACATGTCGTACATGCATAACATGAAGTGAGAAAAAACATTAGTCTCCTTTTAAAAAACAATTCTAAAAACTAAAAAGAACAAATAATCTCCATGTTGCAATTTATTGTCTTCAAATTGCCGAATCGTCAGCAAAATGTGCCGAATACGAAAATTATTGGGAGGTCATAGTGACCTCCCGTGACCTCCTATCGGGGCGCTCCTGATTGCTGTAAAATTAGCAATTTTACAATTTAACACTGTAAAATCTTCTTCTCCTATTAAAATCTGTTCGCGTTTGTCCGTCTGTCTGAAGCTTGAACTCCTCAAAAACCGCTGGGAGTAGAGAATCGATCAAGATAACATTCGATTCTACATTTTCTTTTCTGAACAAAACACCCAATATAATAGTCGTACGATTTTTATTAATGGAGATATCAATTAATCAGGTTTTTTTTCTTCCTCCATTGTTGTTCCTTCGAAAGCAAGCAGGAAGTAAAATCGCTATTGCGCAATCCTCTCTCGCTCGTAGCTTCGTGTTGGAGCCGTACCAGAAGCTCTTTCTCTTTTTTTCTCGCAATTATTTGAAAAACTATTTGATGCAGGAAAGCCTCTAAGCGAGTCGCCTTAGCGGCGAGTAGCTTGTTGAAACTTTCCTCATTTCTTTATAGGCGCGAAGCGCCCCTCCACGTTCCTCAAACTTTCAAGGCGAGCCACCTTGGCGACGAGTAGTTTGTTCAAACTTTCTTCACTACTTTGAAGGCGCGAACCGCCCGTGCAACGCCGGGCCACGCAGCAAGTTACTATAAAATTAGTTGCATTATACTGTAAAAACAACATTCACTTTTGCAGTGTATTGCTCGACTTGAAATTCATGGGGTGTTGGGTAAGCCTATCTCTCAGGGTCCTGTATTGAAGGTGACCTTTTATTTTTTTCCTCATGCGGGACATTGCAATTTTTTGTATTTGCGAGTCTATCTTTTTTTTTTTTTTTTGTTTTTTTAACAATTAACAACTAAAGAAAACAGATCTGAGTACTTACAAGTAGAGCCGACCAAAGAGAACACTGCGCCCGAGGTGAATATGTTCAAAACCCTTACTATTACGATCCGCACTGCTTACTTCTTTACAATCAGCAAAAGAAAAAAAAACTTCTTATGTCATTGCTATCACAAATGGAATTCAAGATTTATGATTTTCTCTTATCTCACAAAAAATTCTTTCTCTCTCTAAAAACAAGAAGAAGAGACAAAATCGTCGCTAAGATGTTAACTCGGAGTCTTTGTTAAAAGCGACAGGCTACTACAGCACCTAAAACAATATTTGTCGTCCTGTCGTTGTCACCATCGATCAACGGGAAAGGATTGTTGGATATTTTGTTTCTCTTGCAAAACACAACATCAGCCGAAAAGCGACGGCATTTGACGCCCAGTCTTTCCGTCTGGCCCGGAATGAACCCGATTTCTTGCTCCTTCGGTCTAATACGTTGTGACTTGGCGGCCTTGATTCGGCGCCGAGGAGTCGCTGCATTTTAATAAACAACAAGATAAACATAAGATATTTTTTGCGAATTTGTGCTTTTTAGTTGCCGTAAATCAGGGTTACTTGGACCCAGAAGAGGGCTACTTGAGCCCACAGTAAAATGATAAAATCTGGGTTTGGTACTAGCGTTAGAGACTGCAGAGGGCTTCTACCTAGTGGAGAAACGAGGAACTACGTGCAAGTCTTCAACTAGTAGGTACCAAACCTAGATTTTATCATTTTATTGTAGTGGGCTCAAGTAACCCCCTAGGGTCCAAGTAACCCTGATTTACGGTATGTTTAAGGAGACCATTTTCCCCCCTCAAAACGAAGACTTTCAAATTTTCGAAGCCTGTAAACGTGATTTTTTAAGATACATATTTAGCAGTGCGTGCTTACTACAGAATAAAAAAGAAATGAAATGAATATTAAAAAAAAGTTTGATGTAGTATTATGTTTCTTACGGAACAAACATTAATGCTAATTTAAATAACAATGGAATTTTTAGTAGGGTTTAATTCTCCTTCAAAAATCGTGCTTTGTACTGTTAGCTATTTTACCACGCGACCTTCCTCGAATTTGCGCATGCATCAGATCTCTTCTGATTTTCTCAAAATAGGAGGGTATGCAAAGTAACATATAACAAGGAAGTGTCAAAGAAGGCACCGGAAAGTGCGCCTCCTTCACCTATAACCCCTTTTTCAAATGGGACGGATTTTCAATAGAAAACAAGTCATTCATGAGCGAAAAACCCTTTCTAGGAGGCAGAGGTTTTGGAAACATAAGATGCGTTCAGTAATTATGGATGATTTAATTTATTAAGGGGATTTTCGCCTCCAGCTCGTTTAATTCCTATTCCATGCTGATGAGTGCATAATAAGCCCGAAACTGCAGTCCATGGATGGAACAAACGAGCTGAAGGTGTATTGCATGTTGCTGCCTTAGCCCTGGCTTGGGGCGGTTACTTACTGCTTTAAAACAGAATTAGCCCATGTAGCACAAAAAACGTTTAAACGTTTTATAAACGTTTTAAATCCGTTGTCACAACGTTAATAACCATTTTACAACCTTTAAAAAACGAAGTGTGCTACTTGGGAGTCTATCAATTTTCCCTTAAAAATTTAAATATGTTTATTGTTTAACGGTGGAATATGAATCCTAAGCTGTAGCTTAAACTTCAACGAATTAAGTGTACGGAGACTTTGCCAGCTCTGTTCATCAGTGGTAAAAAGGAGAAAATACTCTTTCTTAGAAATATTCATGTATACCAATTACAGTGAACTCTCACTTATGCGCTGGCCCAACAGACCAACAGAAAAAGGCGCATAACTGAGAGAGACGCATAAGCGAACAAGCCTATTAAAGGTCTAAAACGCAACATAGGCTCTAATGAGAGCATGAACAAGAAAGTCTCTATAGAAAAAGGACATATTACTACGGTTTAGCAATTACTGTAGCGTAACTACAATGATAAAGAGGAAACACAAATTGTGACGTACTTAATCACAAATTGTTCCCTTTAAAACGATACATAAAAGGTAATAGTCCATATCTCCAAACTCTAGTTTATACGGAAAAAAGGCCTTCCGTGAGCAATAAAGGAGAAAGATAAAAGAGGAAAGTGAAGAAACATGCTTATTTCTTAAAGATTTATTTATTTATTTTTTACATTTTACGAAAAATTCGGCGTGTAAGTGAAATATTTATCTTTGGAGCGACGCATAAAAGAATGATATTATCGTTTTTATGCTATGAAATGTGCTGGGACTATTGAAAATCGTCGTATAAATAAAAAAGGCGCATAAATGAGGCGGTGTATAAGTGAGAGCTCACTGTATATTTAAAGCAATGATTTTTTTTTTTGGAGGAAATCTACAAGCTATCATGGCTGCATGGCTCTATGCAACCGACTCTTAGTTACTGAACCATAATTTGCGATTTAACCAACAAAATGTTCATGAAGAAAAGTATACATTTAAAGGATTTATATTTTCACATTCAAAGCAAGGCAACAGCAAAGGAGTGATAGCAAAGGAGTGTAAGTGGACGTTTTAAAGCCTTGAGTAAAAAGCGTGCAAGGCGAGGTCAAGTGTCGTTATACGTGTTTTTTTATTTTATATTTTTTAAATCGTGCTGCAAAGTAGCACCTACCAGGGGTACTATTACCATCTCCTGCAACAAAACAGAGAAGAGTTTCTCTGACTCTTTGTACCAGTTATCTTCAAGTTTTAATTTTCACACAGATACTTCCTTGCTTCAGGTGCTTTGTTTAATCTGTACAACAACGTCTTCATTGAAATTTTTTTCTAAATCATGCTGCAAAGAAGAACTTACCAGGGCTACTACTACCATCTCTTGCGTCAAAACAGAGAAGCGTTTCTTTTACTATTTGTACTTTTTCTTTTCACTCCCGTGTCCCCTGTATCGACCACAACTCGTGGTTTAGCTGGGATGGGGACTTGAAAATGGGCTGTTTCTTTTTATCCAGACCAGGAGCAGAGCAAACACCTGGTCCAGTACCCCAGAGGTATCTATTCAGTTGGAGGACTTCGTGACCATGAGCACTTTGAACGTTCCCCACTATCCAGTCACCATTAATGAAGACGGTGGACTTTTAATCTGCTACGATCGAACCCGGGACAAACCGGTTACAAGTTCGACACCTTACCCATCGGGACATCATGGCCCTACTACTTGTACTAGTGATCGTCAAATTTTTCATTTACGCCTCTCTGTAAAGATTTTCTAAATCATGCTGCAAAGTAGCACCTACCAAGGATACTATTACCATCTTCTGCCCCAAAACAGAGTTTCTCCGACATTTTGTACTACTTATCTTCAATTTTTTACATTTTTGCACTGACACTCCTTTGCTACCAATTACTTACTACATTTAATTTGTCCCATAAACAGACCTGACAACTCTCCCGTGTTTCACGGGAGACTCCCGTTTTTTACTGCATTCTTCCGATTACACGTTTGAGTATTTGTTTCTCCCGTTTTTACTCCATTTTCAAATGTCTACAGGTTAGGTTCGAAATATCGCCAAGCTTGGCGACATTTAACAATTTATCAGCAAATTTCGAGCCAAAAAAGATGAAATCGGAGATATTTCTTAAATTTCTTGCCAAACAAGAAGACACAATATTAAGTGTCGCATGGCTGGCAAATCAACATACAGGACAATTTATGAAAACGGCGATCATTTTTTGAGTGAAAGTTAATGGAATTAGGACCAAATTTTGCAACATTTACACAAATTAAGCACAAAAGAACAAAAATAATAACTGTTTACGAAATTGTAGCACTTAATAAGTATACTTTTAACTAGAAATACTTGATAAAATATTGTTTTTTGTTCATTATAGCATTGTATAAAATCTCCCTTTTTCTCCCTTTTTGCTTTGACCAGATCTTCTGTTTTTTTTCATTCTATAAGGTTGGTGGGTCTGGATAAAGCAATTTATCTTTCCATGTTTTCTTAATGTTTCATTTCATTTATATTTCATATACCTTTACATGCAAATTACCTTGGACTCCAACTCCTGTACCAATCTGCAGCTGCACGTACGGCCATTAGAACGTGAAAGAACATCCAAAAACACAGACACTTCATCCATTATGCTTTAAAAAAAAGTAACAATAAACAAAATCACAGCGGGCGCTTTCGGAGACAATGTCGGAATTAGTTACTCCGAAGAACTTCAAATTAGTAACCTGATTTATACGGGGGAGGGGGGGGCACGAGAAAGTGCTCTCCAGCGGAGGAGGAAAAAAACTAATTGGACACGAGGCTTTTTAATTGTTTCCATTTCCCGAAGGAGTAAATATGGAAAAGAAAGTATCGATTATTCAATTTGCATTAACTAGCGTGTAAAGATACTCACTCGTTCTCGGAAATTGAATTGCCTCCGAAGTTGCCCCCCACCTACCCCGTTTTTCATTAACTAGGACAGCTTTTGATTTTGCGTTAGTTTGTGAAGAAGTTGTAGGCATTTCATTTTGAAGTAAATAAACCTGCTGGGAACGGATTAAATTTCAGAAATAGCTATAGAGCAACGTTTCTCAAATTTTAACTCATCATCCACTTGTACTGTAAAAAATGAATGTTGTTTTTACAGTATAATACAGCTAATTTTATAGCGATAAACTGAAAATTGCTAGTTTTACAGTAATAAACTGCAAAATTGCTAAGTTTACGGTTCATTACCGTGCGCTTTACAGTTTTAAACTGGAACCTCCGCTGCCAGTATTATACTGCTGTTTCTACAGCATAATACAGCTAAAATTTACGGCAATAAACTAAAGTTGCTAACTTTACAGTAAGAAACTGTAAAACTGCTAGTTTTACAGTTTATTACTGTGCATTTTATAGTTTTAAATTGGAACCTCGGCTGTCAGTATTATACTGGAAAAAACAACAGTTTATTTTTTGCAGTGTAGAATTTTATTTCTTCATTTGACGCACTCTTATTGTCTCTAACATTAACCCATTAATGCCTGGCGGTTTTTTTCCAAAGATATTTTGTATACTGGTTACAAACAGTGTTTAATGAACAGGAAAAATAATAAAAAAAATATTATGTAAAAATAATGTTTTTATTAAGGAAAGAAAAATCCTCCCTTAAAAGTTACGATAGACCAAAGAGGGTACATACTTTTTTCACTAAATTTTTTTTCTGCCTACGATATAATATTTGAAAAGACATTTCATAAGAAGAAATAAAATCAGAAATTAACATAAACTGGGAAGCTGGGAATAACTTTGAAAACTTAGCTCTTTTTTCTTGAGATTGTGAACGATGTCATTTTTGATAAAGGTCATATTAAAACGGCTACAGAACACACTTTACGATGATTATGTGCTGCAATCTGTAATTAACGGATTGAAACAATACCAAGGTACTCATTGAACACTATTATTTGGTTGAAATGCTCATTTTGGAGAAATTCAGAACCTTTTTTAGACCGTCCTTAAAAAGGGACGCTAGGCATTAATGGTTTAAAATTGCTTCAGTTTGTTCACGTTAATTCGACCATCACGCTTATGCAGGTTTTGCTCAAACTTGTTTCATACTATCGGGATTATTTGAGCCGGTGGTTTGTCTAGTGATCAGAGGAAACTGACCGGGACGAGGAAGCCCGCGTTCGAATCCCAGCTTGGGCATGGATGTATTTTCACTCTCTCTTGTCCTTGTCCTTTCCCTCTGTGAATGGCTACCTGCCCTTTAAACTGGTCTTATGGTATGTGTGTAGAGCTAAATCGGACTTTCACCTTAATGGTGCTCGTAAAAACTGATGTCGTGCCTATACCACCCTAAATCGGGTTGAGGTGTCTAATCGGGCTCGAGTACATGAGTGGTTTCAGAAACCAAACAACAACAGGATTTTTCGATATCATTACGCAAATTCTATGCCATCACATTCCGCTGCTATACATTCTACATTCTGCAACTATTTCACTTCATTGCACATCAGTGGATCCAGCCACTCTTGCACATCCACTGTTTCCGCAGTCCCACTCTCCTCTTATGCATTCTAGCGACTCTACTGCTACTTCCTGTCAGTTCACTAAAGGGCCGCCGAGAGCCTAGGCGGGGCCCTTGTCAGTTTGCTGGAACAGGGATTGCTCGGTTCCTGATTTGGATCTAAAAAAATAAAAAAAAAAAACAAAGTGATCTTCAGGGCCCCATCTAACCAGTCAAGCCATGTGTAGTGGTAGAGTACGGGGTGTTGCGGAGTCAGTGTTGGGCTGATTTTGGGATAAATAAGCTGGAGCAGGAATCGGAGACTTTAAAATTCGCGGAGTTGGAGTCGGAGCGGTCGTTTTCTTTTCGACTCCATAGGCCTGTCTGTAACTCCTTTTAAGTGGACGAGCGCCACAGTTTCCGCACTTAAGCAGGTTCTACATTTCATTCACCTCATCTAAGAAAGACAAATAAAGAAAGATTGCTAATTCAACTCAAACACTTTTAACTCAAAGAATAAGCGGGCTGAGGCAATTTCGAGAACTTTTAACGACACTCGAAGCCTAAAAATAAAATTGTGTTTATTTTCAAAAAAGAGCATGAGACAGAAGTCTAAATCATGAATTATTTCGATGCAGCGCTCACGAATTTGAATGCATATTTTCTCCACCACCCCCTATTATATACTTCTCTTCCCACCAACAACAATATTGCGAAGAATCTCGTTCCAACACCCCCACACTCGCGCTGTCAGCCAATCACATGATCCAGACTTGGGAGCTCTATTTCCCCCCAGTGCCACCCCATAAATACCCGCAACGCATCCGATGTTTACTGTAAGGCCGGAAACACGATATTTTCCAGATTTATGCAATCGGAAGATGCCCTTCTCTGCTTTCTATTTTTTGGAAAATCCTTTTATCTTTCTCCTTTTTGATATTATCTCGGCTTGAATTTTAGTCCCGTTTTCAACCAGAGATTCGTTTCCATGGCAACCAGGCTCCGTACGTTATAAACACATAGACACGCATTTAAATGATTGCCAAAAAATATTTCAAAAATCACACATCGCAATCGCATTAAATCGCTTTCGTTGCAAATAACGAAACGAGCCATTAAATTACTACACTGTAAAAATGAGTTGTTTTTACAGTATAATACAGTTAATTTTATGGTAATAAACTAAAAATTTTTAATTTTATAGTAATAAATTGTACAGGGTGACAAGAAATAACTTGGACACACATCGTACGGTATAACTTTGTTGCTAATGAAAATAATGCGACCAAACTTCAAAATAAGTATGAATACATTATTTTGTCTAATATATTTAAACGTTTTCAAATTGGCTACCGTTAGTATTAATACAGAGCTTTAGACGTGTCACAAAATTTTCGGCTACGGGCCGCAACTCACTCATTGATATTTTATCCCTTTCTTTCCAGAAGAATGGTTGTAGAGATGCCAAAGTTTTATCAGGTTTAGTATACATATACACCCTTGTTTCCAAGATGGAAAAAACAGAATAATACATTGGGTTCAAATATGGGGAATACGGGGGGCCATTTTTCAGCTCCAATGAAGTTTGGAAAATGTGTCTTGCATCAATCTTGAATGTCTTTTGTGAAAAATCCTGTTGGAAGGTCCATCTTTGGTTTTCAAAGAACTTTTGCGAACAAGGTAAGACAACATCATCCAAAATGAGTTTGCGGTATGTTTGCTGATTATTTTTTATCCCTTGATCAACAAAAACAAGTGGTGTTTCCCCACTAGCACATATCCCACCCCAAACCATTGCAGATAGGGGTAGTTGACGCCGCCAACAAAACAATTAAAAAAGTTCCAGGTGCTTCTGCTGACCAAACTCTATCATTATGGCTATTTTGAGTTTGTTCAATTGAGAACAGTTTTTCATTTGTGAAGAGCAATGTTTTCCATCGATCATCTGCGGCCCGCTTAACAGTTCTTTCCTCTTTTGAAGTCTTGTGCGTGTGTTCTTTGCTGCTAGCTTTTAAGTCTCTTTCATTTTGTAAGGGAGAAGACCAAGCTCAACAATTACCATCTAACGAGTGGTTTCTATACTGATTTTCACCCCTCTAGCAACCTTTCTCATTGAAATCCTAGAATTTCGTTAAACTCACTTTTTGACCACTTTCTGGTCGCTAGATGTGTTAACTGTGCATTTTCTTCTTCTTCCTGACCTGTCACCATCATGTTTGAGTTTTTTTAACCTTTTAATTGTGCAGGAAATCGTGTATTTAGCCACTTTCAATCGTTAAACAATTTCACATTTTTTCGTTTCTTGCTTATGCAATTCAAGTATGGGTCATTCCATGTCAAGTGTACGAGGCGTCCCCACTCGACCCCCTCCGATTTTGATGAAATTTTTTTTGGATGTACATATAAGACTTGCATGAAACCATACCAAATTATAGCTCTATAAGCCTTATGGTTTAGCCAATAAAAATTATTAAAAAAAGGCCTCTTTTTCGTGTCTTGAAAAAAATGACCAAATCGTCAAGTTTGTGCTTTTATTGCTCGCGACCTAAGACGATTATCAGGCTCAAATTTGGTGATTCTGATCACTGTTTATGGTAGAATAGCCTACTTGTGTAACAAAAGCTCCATACACTGTAGATTTTTTGCAATTTGCTGCCAAAGTTGGTAAAAAATCGTATTTTGGTAAATTTTGATCATACGTTATCAGCTGCGAGAATGACTTTCTGAAGTTAATTCTTTCCTCGTTTGTAGCCTGATAGTTCGTCCGAAAGGTGTGCAAGTGGCATCTCGATAGCTCACATAATTGCTGAATTATGCGAGTTGAAATTCCAGTTAAATTTCTTTTTTCTCAATTTTGTCTCAATTTCAAAGGGCTATATCTCAAAAGGGTCATCTTGGATTTCAATTTTCTTTACATCATTGAAAAGAACACACTTTTCTTAACTGAAAAACGTTATTTTTATTTTTGAGACAAACCAGTTTCAAGGGGATATTGCAGGTCAAAAATGTGTACCTCATTCAACGTGAAATCAAAGAAAAAAAGACATAGACCTCAAAAGTTGATGTCAATTTGTTCTATTAAAATTTACAGGAGCTATCATACTTATGTTCTGATAAAAAAAAACATTTTTTAGATGTTTTTGAACTTTAGTTTTTGTGTGCGCATCCGTAAAAACTCAAGAAATGGCAAAAAATAAAGTTTCGTTTTCAACAAAAATAATTATCTTCTTATCGCTGCTATAAGAGCTTGAGTCTTTTCCTATGCGTTATTTTTAAGCTCTTGAAACAGAATTTCGGATGCAAGGGCGGATCCAGAAATGTTCCAAGGGAGGGGCGATTGAGTTTTTTTTTCTTACTTGCCCATTTTTTTCTCCATGCACCCTTGTTAACACATGTTGGTTACAAATGTTTTGGTCTTCCATTTCGAAAAATTTCCAGATCAGAGCTCCGAATCCTCACCCTTTCTCTTAATATCATCAAAAATCAACTAAAACTGCCTTTTTTGAACTTCAAAATCTAAGAACAGCTGTGGAAGAGTCCCTCAAGGGAGGGGCGATCGCCCCCATCGCCCCTCCCTTGTATCCGCCCTTGTTCGGATGATATGTTACTTGGCAAGATGTCATTAACATTTTAAATTCATAAAAAGCATCGTTTCCTTTAAAAAAAATAAATAAATAAAAATAATTAATAAATGAGATAAATAATAAATAAAACAGTTAATATGGTGTGTACGTGATAAAATAACTGTATAATAGGACTGCAGAGCCATTTTTCTAAAATGCGATAACGAAAGTTTTCGATAAAGTTGAATATTGCAAGTATTTCCACCGTGTAAATAAATGATAACAATAGTAATTGAAAATATGATAAGTATTAATTAAAAATTCATTCATTATACTGCGAGGATGTGTCTAGATATTCAGCCTCTGATTGCAATTTGCCCATAAACAAAATTGATGAAAAATGGGAAAATGCTTTTTATGACCTTGAAACATTAATGACCTACAACCTTGCCAAGTGACATATCATCCGAAATTCTGTTTCAAGAGCTTAAAAATAACATATAGGAAAAGACTCAAGCTCTTATAGCAGCGATAAGAAGATAATTATTTTTGTTAAAAACGAAACTTTATTTTTTGCCATTTCTTGAGTTTTTACGGATGCGCACACAAAAACTAAAGTTCAAAAACATCTAAAAAATGTTTTTTTTTTTTTTATCAGAACATAAGTATGATAGCTCCTGTAAATTTTAATAGAACAAATTGACATCAACTTTTGAGGTCTATGTCTTTTTTTCTTTGATTTCACGTTGAATGAGGTACACATTTTTGACCTGCAATATCCCCTTGAAACTGGTTTGTCTCAAAAATAAAAATAACGTTTTTCAGTTAAGAAAAGTGTGTTCTTTTCAATGATGTAAAGAAAATTGAAATCCAAGATGACCCTTTTGAGATATAGCCCTTTGAAATTGAGACAAAATTGAGAAAAAAGAAATTTAACTGGAATTTCAACTCGCATAATTCAGCAATTATGTGAGCTATCGAGATGCCACTTGCACACCTTTCGGACGAACTATCAGGCTACAAACGAGGAAAGAATTAACTTCAGAAAGTCATTCTCGCAGCTGATAACGTATGATCAAAATTTACCAAAATACGATTTTTTACCAACTTTGGCAGCAAATTGCAAAAAATCTACAGTGTATGGAGCTTTTGTTACACAAGTAGGCTATTCTACCCTAAACAGTGATCAGAATCACCAAATTTGAGCCTGATAATCGTCTTAGGTCGCGAGAAATAAAAGCACAAACTTGACGATTTGGTCATTTTTTTCAAGACACGAAAAAGAGGCCTTTTTTCAATAATTTCTATTGGCTAAACCATAAGGCTTATAGAGCTATAATTTGGTATGGTTTCATGCAAGTCTTATATGTACATCTAAAAAAATTTTCATCAAAATCGGAGGGGGTCGAGTGGGGATTTTCTCGAAATTTGGAATCACCCGTATGACAGATAATTTGCGAACAACAATGGTTATCCCAACTAACTCACTTACACCTATTTAGTAGCTTTCTAGGATCGATTCCCTATCACAATATCGTTAAAAATTCAGTGGTATTTACAGATATTTGGTTTGAAACTTCGTCCAAGTTATTTCTTTTCACCATGTAAAACCGCTAATGCTACAGTAATAAACTGTAAAATTGCTAATTTTAGTTTATTACCTTGCATTTCACAGTTTTCAACTGGAACTTCGGCTGCCAGTATTATACCGTTGGTTTTGTAGTATAATATTGCTAAATTTTACGGCAATAAACTAAAATTTCTAGTTTTACAGTTTATTACTGTGAATTTTAGTTTTAAATGAGAACCTTAGCTGCCAGTACTATACTGTAAAAACAACAGTTCCTTTTTAGCAGTGTACAGTTTCCCACTAAGCCTCTGTACTGCATTTAATAGCATGTAGAATTAACATGGACGAAGACTAAGCATTGTTTATACCGATATCCCAAAGTACTACTCTCACTCAATAATATTGAATAGAATAAGCAGCCCATGTAGCGCAAAAAACGTTTAAACGTTTTATAAACGTTTTTAATCGGTTGTCCCAATGTTAATAACCATTTTACAACCTTTAAAAAACGAAGTGTGCTACTTGGGAGGAATCCAAATGGAGATTTAAAGAAAAAAAAAAACAAAGAAAAGAAAAACAAAAAGAAAAAAAAAAAAATACGACACAATTTCGAACATTAGGACAGAAAATATAAAGTTTCCGATGATTTAAATGTAATTTTCAAGCTTGATTTTTATAGAGAATAGAAGATTAGTTCCATATTCTATCTAGATATAATAGAAGATTAGTTCTAATAATAGAAGTTCCATATTTTATCTTAAACTACACAACAGAATACATTCAATATTTCATTCTTTTACACAGTGACACACAATGAAGTAGAAATATTTCATTGTATGATAAAAAAAATTGGGTTGTAATCTCAACAGGTAATTTAAGAAAACTTCTAATGAATTTTGCTCAGGTATGCTAGTAAGTATCTTATTACAAAAATAGATCTTATTACAGAAATGGAGAAACTTTTTCTGCACAGTTTTTGTCTTCATAAGAAACAAATTTTATTTAATTGATCGCACCCACATGTATATGTATATGTATACGTATACATGGAGGTATGTTGGTGGTATACATGGAGGTATGTTGGTAGTATACATGGGGGTTATATATAGCAGCGAAATGTATACGTATACATGGGAAGTTCAAAAATTCGCACAACTCGGAAGAATCATCCTTTGTACGGATTTTATGATTTTGCGGATTTTCAAGCCATTAAAAATTAACTTAAAATTATCATAAAATTTTCAAACAAGGATTCGGACTTAAATTCCGAAACATTTCCGGGTGACTTCATTGAAGTTCGCATAAAGTTGCATTTTTAGAACTTCAATATCGAAAAATCACCGGTGAAGAATCTGCCAAGGGAGGGGGCGATCGTCCATGTCTCGGTTCCCTCGGTTTCTGTCGCGTTTTCCGCTGATGTGGAGCAGGGCCTTAACTAAGAGTCGGTTGCATAGAACCAAGATAGCTTGTAGATTTCCTCCAAAATAAAAACCATTGCTGTAAATGTAATTGGTATACGCGTATATTTTTAAGAAAGAGTATTTTCTCTTTTTTACCACTGATGAACAGAGCTGGCATAGTCTCCGTACACTTAATTCGTTGAAGTTTAAACTACAGCTTAGGATTCATATTCTATCGTAAAACAATAAACATATTTAAATTTTTAAGGGAAAATTGATAGACTAATTCTCTCTTTTAAAGCAGTAAGTAGTAACCGCCCCTAAGCCAGGGCTAAGGCAGCAACATGCAATGCCGACCAGCTCGGCCCTGCTCCACATCGGCGTAAAGCAGAAAAATAAAGCAGAAGCGTAAAATGGAGCAAATAGTGTTCCTATGGAAAGTACTCGAATTTTCGGTTTCGGTCGCGTTTTACGCTGATGTGGAGCAGGGCCCTAGGGGCTCTGCTCCACATCAGCGGAAAATGCGACCGAAACCGAAAATCCGGGTACTTTCCATCGAAATACCATTTAATCCATTTTACGTTTCTGCTTTACGCTTGCGTTTTCTGCTGATGTGGAGCAGGGCCCTTAGGGCCCTGCTCCACATCAGCAGAAAACGCGACCGAAACCGAAGGCAGAAACCGAAAATCCGGGTACTTTCCATAGGAACACCATTGAATCCATTTTACGCTTCTGCCTAATTTTTCTGCTTTACGTCGATGTGTAGCATGGCCCTAAAGAGTTCATTTGAGAATTTTCAAACATTATTTACGCTTTAAAGTTTTCTTGATTTTTAATACGCTTTTATTAGTTTCACATCTGGGTTTGGGTGCAGCTATGAATAAAAGATAAAATTCACGTTCTTTGCAAATATAAAAGTAATATATTTAATAATATTATTAATACTAAAGGCTAAACTATATTATTACAATGTTAATGTATTATAAGTGTTTCAGTTGTTTGTGTGTATGTAACTCTGAATAAAGGAAAAAAAAAAATGACGTTCTTTGCAAATATAAAAGTAATATATTTAATACTATTATTAATACTAAAGGCTAAACTATGTTACACACTGATGTATTTTAAGTTCATGTACACTTAGAGCGGATATTCAATAGTTTTAAAAATCAGATGGAAATCAGTTACCGTATCATGAAATACAGTTTAAAAGTGTATTTTTTAGTTTTTTTAAGCTATAATTTAAATTATTGTTTTTTTCAACAAGAAATTCTGTCTTAGAGATGCCATTTTCACTCCCAAGAAAACACGTTCGGTGCAATAACCGCATCGCCCGTTAAACTCGCCATTCTATAGTTGGAGGGAAAGGAATTCGATAGCGAGTTAAAAACAGGAGAGGGCGGCATAAAAACAGAGAGATACGGGGTACCCCAGCATTGCAGGATTACGTTGTGGGTTCGTGTCCTTCAAAAATGCCTTTACTGTCTCTGTAATGGCGGGACCATGCGCCATTACGCGCCACAACAGTCTCGTTAAGGTGCGGATAACAAAGACATCGAGAAAAACGGGGTTTTGTTTACCAGGCGGCGTTACAGAGAAGTTTAGTTTGGTTTTTAGAAAGACAATTTTTTTCTTTTACTTATGTGTAGTAGTTAAAGGAAGAATTTCTTAAAATTTTTTTTCAATAAATTTTAATCTATATTTTCATTTTAATCGTCAGTCAGTTCATTCTGACCCCTTTCATGTTATTTTTTCTGAATTAAAAAAAAGTGCAGATACGACTTTTGTGCTTAGCACGGCAGTATAGCAAAATGTTGGTGAACATTAGGAGCTAAAAATGCAAGACAACGTGTCCAAAAGTACAAATAAAATGTTAAAAAGAGTTAGAAAACTCTAGCAAATAGCTATTTCGGGGCTATTATAAATGAAACCCCATCATCAGTGCTAAAAGATGATGGTTCACTGACACCAGTCAAGTGAACCAGGAATACGAGAAACGCGAGGGTAAATAAACCGAACAGAAAGAGTAGATACGTAGAACATTAGGAGTCTGATTATCCCGTTTTCGTGACGGTGGAATGACTCAGCGGCTCCCCTGGTTTTTAAACTATATTTCCAATCCTATTACGGCAACATATATATGCATGTAAGGTATCTTATGATCACCCTCCTCCACACACACACATTAAAATTCTGCCTGCATTAGTAAATACGACAAACTATACTCTTTCTGTTATTTATTACAAACAACATTTCTTTCTCTGGAAGAATAAAAATCGTTCCACCAAGCTTCAGAAGGATATTTCCGAAGATGGTCCGCCATTCCACTTTTTATTCTTCCCTATTTTGTCTTAGGCCAACCCGTTTCGGAATCCGAACAGAACTTTCATTTCCGAGCTCCCGCCCTCGCAAAGTCCGGGGCGTTTTCGTTCATATTTTATGAATGGATGTTGTTGGTCCTCCAGTGCCGTGGGAGTCGTTTGTAGGGAGAAATCACTCTGAGAATGCTGCATTCTATCCGTCCTTTTTTGCGTTCCAGACTCTTTGTCGTTTTTTTTTTTTTTGGATCTGAATTGAATTGCAGTGACCGTTTCCGAATCCAGATCTTCTCACGCGTGTAATCGATACGGTCGAAGCAGGGACGTCATTTCAAGTTTTTCCAAGGGGGGAGGGGGCAAAGGGTGAAAACACAATGCAATTTCATCGGAAAACAGCAAAAACCACGCACACTTACATTTAAATACATTGATTTTTCAAAGCCAGGGGGGAGGGCAATTGACCCCCCTGCCCCTCATTTTGTCTAAAACATTTCTGCGTGAACCCCGTGCTTATTTTTTTTCTTCTTCTGCTTCTAATATATCACTGTAAAAAATGAAGGTTGTTTTTACAGTATAATACAGCTAATTTTTTGTAATAAACTAAAAATTGCTATTCTTACAGTAATAGACTAAAATAGCTACTTTTACAATACTAAAGTGTAAAATTGCTAATTATACAGTAATAAACTTTAAAACTGCTAATTGATCAGTTTATTACCGTGCATTTTACAGTTTTAAACTGCAACCTCTGCTGCCAATATTATACTGTTGTTCTTGCAGTATAATACAGCTAAATTTTACCGCAGTAAACTGTAAAATTTCTAACTTTACAGTAAGAAACAGTAAAACTGCTAGTTTTACAGTTTATTACTGTGCATTTACAGTTTTAAATTGGAACCTTGGCTGCTTGTATCATACTGTAAAAACAACAGTTCATTTTTTGCAGTATAGAGGAAAATATTGAATTTGCGAAAGATTTCGCATTTGTTCATCTTAGGAATTGCTGAACCCAGTTTGGTCAGCTTTGGAAAACGCCTATCCATCCCTCTGTGTGTTTGGATATGTGACTGAAAGGTCCCGGGTTCGTTGCCATCCGGAGGAAAGATCTTCCATGTTCCCTAGTGGTGACTGGAACATGTTAAATATACTGTGATCACAAAGTCTTTTACGTTCCCATTCCAAATCGATACTTCTGGAGGCAGGCCCGTCATTTAGGGGGGTCAGGAAGGCCCCCTCGTTTTGAGAAATTAATGTATTTACATTTGGGTGGGCTTGGTTTTTGTTGTTTTCTGATGAAATTGCATTGTGTTTGTACTCTTTGACTCCCCCCTACCCTAGAAAAACTTGAAATGTGGCCCAGCCTTTTTTTTTTTCTAAGAGGGGGTACGTTCTCGGAGGAGGAACTTTCCACACCGTTTGAGCGGACTGTGCCATCGCTCTTGAATTAGGGGGCAGAATTCTTCCCCTAGCTTTTCAATGGTCAAATATCTCACAAGGACATCAGAGTCAGGATAGACTTTCAGTACGAAAGTTTTTTGTACACATTCTTGCGGTTATTTGGTCTAATGAACGAACACTACAGACACATTTATTAATTATTGCTTAAACATTTTATTTATTACAACTACAAAATGTTTTACGACTTGAAAATACGTTCGGTTTCGAAAAATGATCTTGTATTTTATAATTTGAGTAAAAAAAATTTCTCTAGTTGTCTTTTTTTTCTTTTTTTTTGTATCCATGACTTAGGTTTCTACAAATATTTCAAAAATAGAGTCAATCTTTATTTACAGTTGAATTCGAAAATTTTGTAAAGTAAAATAATAAGTGAAATAAGTTGAAGCGATTTACAAGATCAGTTGTAGAAATCTATCTTCCCGTGATGTAGTCATCAACAGAGCTAGTTGGCCTTGTTTCTCGGAGGTGTTGGCGAAACGATTCAACACAAGAGTTGTATACAAGACTCAGGCTGAAACCTAAACGCTTGCGTTTTCCTTTACTATTACACTGAAGAAATTATCTAATAATATTTCTTGCCAGTTTAATCCAGAAAGATTGCAGGTAATGACTTAATCGTCACAGTTAAATTAACTTGAGTAAGGCTATCATTTCAAACAATAGCCGACATTAAAAGAAAAAGCTTGGATGGTAAATCCATGCTTTCACCTGCACTGCTGTATAAATCTCTCCTCGCTCGCAGCCTCTCTTATTCCATTTAAATCGCGAAAAGAAAGTGGCAGAGGATGTAATTGCGTTAGCAATTCGGGCGGGAACTTTTCTCAAAAGGACCCTCGACCCAACGAGATTAGATCTGATGGGAAAATAAAAGAACTCTTTTTGGAGTGGCCTCCTCCATACTCTCGATTCGGGCTTAATCTCGTTCCCGGCAAGAAAAAAAGAAGTGAAGTGAAGCGGTGTGCGAAAATCCGCGCCCAAATATGAAAAGTCTCTGCGGCCGGCATTTAATCGGATCACGAGCAAGAGAAGATGGCGCACAGATGGAGGATTTCTTTAGTTGTGTCATGCAAAGGAAGAGGCTGTATAACGCTACGTGTTTGTTAAAATTCTTCTTCCTCGCGTAATTTAGAGGAGCTTCGCACGGACGCAATTCTGAGAGTGGTTCTAAATTAAAGTTCCTCTCACAATGAAACGAGGACTCGTGTGAACACCGAGAGAACCAAAAAGACGCAGTATTGAAATTTCACACGCAGACTCAACAAAAGAAGAATCCGTACAGCTGATTAGGTCGGAGTCTGCACACGCGAAGACCTGTTAAAGTGAAATTGGTGCTTTAATAGACATTTTCAACCACGAATCCTAGGCTGAGAATGATTAAACAACGTGTAAACTGTACAAGTTCGCAAAAAAAAAAAAAAAAATACAAACTCCTGTTTCGGAGAACGTTTTCAATGAAGTCATTTTCTTTTTCCGAATCTGAACTCACTTCTTTCGCTTAGAAAAGGGGATTCCTTGCAACCTTGAAACAAGTGTCATCTGTTTTTTTTTTTTTTTTTTTGCAACTTTTTATACGTGAATTTTAATACGCTGTTTAATCATATTTTACATTTCAGTACGACGTTACTTATTTATTTGTCTGTATAAAGAATTTTTAAACGCAAATTATAATAGGTTCATTCTTGTTTATAATAGCCACCAAATAAGTATTTTTCTTCTTTCTAATGAGGCTGCATTAAATGTTTTAGCATTTTGCAGACTTGGTGTGATCTTCTAAGATGGCATCCAGTCTTTTATGCGCCACCATTAGCGCATAAAAAACAATGGCACAGAAAATTTTGAAGCACAATTTTCCATGCGACAGAGGTATCTGGGCTCTCTTCGGTGCGAAACTGTACTAGGGACTATTGGATTTTCGCTAAGGGTATTTTAAGCCAAGGATAAAACCGAAGGCATCTTTTACCTGCCAAATAATCATACCTAGAAGGAGCCCTGGAGATTTTCAAACCTTGAAAATCCAACAATACAGGAGCGTGAGGGCACATATTCAGTAAACTGAGGGACAATTGTAACCAGGGCCTGATTAAGATATCACGGGGCCAAATACTTTTTTTGCCACCCCCCCCCCCCCATTATGAATCTTTTCAATTTTAAGCATGGGATAAAACAAATTTAGAAATTGACTACAACAATTTTAGCCATTTGGAAGCCCCTAAATTGTGGGGGCCTATTCAGTAATCAGGTCCTGATTGTAACGGCAGAATATGTACACAGATCTGTACGGAATACAAAACGCCAGTGTGTACGTGTTTGGCTAAACGAGAACGTGTTGATTAAAATATGTTGTACAACCAATAATGCGCGCAGAAAATCAACTTCGTTTTTGTCTGTCGCGACTCGTTTAATTTCATTATTATAAATTAAGGATGCACCAACAAGTTAATTGCCGATTACCGATTAATCAGTTGTTGATAATCAGTTGTTGCAGATCTATTAATCAGTAGTTGATAATCGGCCGATTAATCGGCTAAGACGAGATATGATAAGGATGATTGTTTTTAATACTACCGGTTTTAACATCACTTTTTTTCTTTCTAATAAAATTACGAGTTTAGAACTAATAAATAATTTATTTCCGAGAGAAGATTTTTTTCCATTCCCCTAATTTTCACAAAATAATTTCAATGTTTTATCAAATTTCTTAGAACCAATTTTCATATTATTGTCGATAATATTACATTAACACACTGTTAATTATGTTAATTGGACATAAAAATTCGAAAAAGGCGAGGGGAAGTCTTTGGTGAGCTCTCCAATTTAGTAGTACTTTTAATTTAATTTTTTAAATAATTGGTGGCAATTTAATTCAAGACTTTTAATCTTTGTGAAAATTAAAGGTTATCTAAAAGCACTGTGCTAAGGAGAAAACTGTCGCCACATGTAAAATGTTACAACATTGCCTATGTATATTTGTAAAGTTGGAGAATTAATTTATTGAAAGATTTATATCAACTGTGAGGATTATTGTTACTGTTAAAAAAAATGATTCATCATAGTTTCTTAGGGAAGGTATATTTTCAAGAATAATATTTAAAAAATATTTTTTGACCGATTAATCGACCAACTGATTTGAGAATTAGGCACGAAAATAATCAACTCATGTAGAAAAATCCATGTTCGAGCAAATTTAGAAGCAAGATTGATTGAATGAGAAAAAAATAATTAAAAGCAATAAAAAAGATTCTGAAAGTGCAGAAAAGTCTCAGAGCTAACATTACACTAAAGAGAAGGAGAAAAAAGTAAAACACTCGTCAAATCGAAAATGAAGAGGGCGAAAGAAAAAAAACTGAAACTCAAATTACAATAAACTCAATGAGATACTGAAGCAAAAGTTAAGTAAAATACAGCATTTTTTTTTTTTTGCAAACTTTTTTAACATTTAAAATTTCTTATTTTGGAAGGAAATTTAACTAAGAGTAAGAATAATTAGAAAAATGGCAGCCGATAGTTTTTCGTACAAAAAGAGGAAGAATGTGGCAGAAATAAATGGCGCTTGAACTCATTTCGCTGTTAATTTTTTTCCTCCATGAGGATCTCTCATGTAACTTTTTTTTTCGCGCTTCTTTTCCTTCCGCTTAACAAAAACCATTTTGAGTTTTCTGAAGAAGATGAAAGAAACTAATTTTCAAATAAAAAAGAGTTTATAATGTGTTAAAATTATAAATTTAGTTGAAACTTCAGAAAAAAAAATTAATTCGTAAAGTTCCGAAAAAAAAAAGGTGTTATGAAATGTTCTAAACAGTATTACATCGACATCAGTTTTAATGTTTTCAACCTTTTTAAAATTATTAAAAAAAAAAAAGCACTTTGTTTGTAGTTTTCCGCTGTAGTGCATTCAAAAGACTTATAAATAAATCCGGGTCAACAATTTTAGTCACAACTTGAATGTTTCATTAATAAGTTATTACGTCAGGGAAAAAAAAAATATTCAACCAACTATAAAAATCTTAGGTATTCAAATTAAGTACGCCATTCTTCATAATAAAGAAAACATCAACTAACTTCAATCATCAAACAAGATTCATGCGTTAAAACAGTTGGTTTCAAAATAAGAGTTGTATAAATGTCATTTTTGTCAGCATACGCCGCAAAAAATGAACTGTTTTTTTTTTTTTACAGTATAATACTGGCAGCCGAAGTTCCAATTAATAATAAACTGTAAAGCTTGCAATTTTACAGTTTCTTACTGTAAAGTTAGAAATTTTACAGTTTATTGCCGTAAAATTTAGCTGTATTATACTGTAATAGCAACATTCATTTTTACAGTGCAGCAATCGGGGGAATAAAAGAGATAAAAAGCTTTTTTTTATGCAAAAAAAAAGAGAGAATTTTCTGGCGAGAAAACCTTTACAAAACGCATGAAATGTAAACAACAAGAAATCTCACGGTGACAGCATGCTCCTCAATTTCTGTTGAAGCGAATCTTTTTTTAAGGAGCGTCATTGAAACGGATGCATTACCCCTGTAAATGTCGTTTTCTGGTCGTTGTTAGTTAGCTGCAGTAAAACGGACATAAAGTCTCTGGGTAGGGATTCATTGCATTGGCATCGTTACATCGTTAGTAATAGGATGGAAAACAGATGTAAATATCGCTTCCTAATGACCAGAAGTCAACAAAAAGCTTTATTATTGCGTTTCGTTGTACTTTGCTGAGTGAGTGACTTAAGAAGCCGTGCAGCGAGCGAATCTAAGGTTATGGCAGGACGGTCATTATTAAAGTGAAGTGCTAACACCCATAAAAGTAATCGAAGTTGATATTTTTAAATATAAAACATTTAAAGGAAAAAGAAAAATTCATTCTAAATTATTTTAGGAAACCAGCAATGTTTTAAATTTAAATATTTGTCTTTTTCTTCACGGCTTTTATCTTAATACCGTCTCTACCGGACACCTCCTCTACAAAAGTATAAAAAAGGGGTGAACCTTCCCATAAGAGCTATGGCGAACCCCCTTTAAAACGCTACCGGCTAACTCCAGTAAAATGAGAGCTCCCCAAACTAGGGGAAAATACTTCTTAAAAAACACCCGCCCCTAAAAATTTCAGTGGCGTAGTCTGCCCCGTCAACCCTCCCCCCAGTCCCTTTTGCACTAAGTCAAATTTTCCAGTACCACGTAAAAGAAAAAAAAGAACAGCGCATGAAATTTTCCACTACTAAATGCCATAATAAATGAAAGAAAAGTTCAATGTGGAAAGAGTTGGGGAGAGGTAAGAGGGTTAGGGGGGGCGTAAAAAACTATACATTTGCAAATCCATATGATCACGTAGTTTTGAATTTTCGTGCACCCGGAAATGAGATAGTAAAAATATTCAAAAATGATAAGGAAATTGAACGAGATGAAAAGCAGTTAAGATAAACATATTCTTCCACTTTAAAACAATTGGCTGCTACTTTATGAATGAATGAATGGCAAGTCCGAAAATCTCAATAAAATGTAAAATGTATTTGTAGCATTTCCAAATTCGGATTTTTGTCGATTCAAATCTGAGCAAGGCTCCACTTCACCTCATCCTCCCCCCCCCCCCCCCGGAAATGGATCACGAACCACAAAATTGAAGGAATCGCGAGTCCGATACGAATAAATAGAGAAGGGGGGCTTCGCATAATAAGTTCGGTTCGATATTCCATAAACATGTTCGAAACAAAGCGCGCGAGGGAGCGAGGGAGGGCCAGTCCCGGATGTACACAATGCGAGTGCCGCTCTCCGATTGGCTACATCGATTTCCTGCCGCACAGCTGACACTCGATTTTCTAGCCCCGCTTTAATGGAACAGATTTGGTGCAAGATTTTTTGTGCCTGCTGCGACGGCAGTGCCATCTGTGGAGCGAACGACGCACTTTATAATTACGAATTAGGAAATGCTTCTGTTTTTAAGGTCCACGCGGCAATTTAAAAATTAAATCATGATATCAATGGATGTTAAAAAACGCTAGAAAATCCCTTGGTATGTTTGTATGGCAGGAGACTGTGCCTGTTATAACGGTTAGTGCTAGTGGTTCAGCCAGGAGGGAGATTTTGGAGTCAAGATCTTGTACAGGTTTTACCGCATGTCGCCAATCCTACTACGTTAGTTCATATTCGTATAAGGTCTTTTATGACCGAAAACGCCATGCAGAGCAGAAGGTATATCTAGGTACGATACTGTAATTGGTGCTGAAGGTTTTTACTACATCCTCCATTCCCCAATATGATCAATGCCCCCCCCCCCCCCAAAGAACCCTTAAAATACACGGTATAAACATTTTCATGCGCAAATCTATAAACAATCCTTGTAAACACGGAAGAGTACTGTAAAATAGTATAATATGATAAGAGTTAGCTTTTATTTTAAAAATTTGTTTATTTATGTTATTTCATTTATTTATCCGTCAGAATTAAAATGTTTTTTTTTTTCTTCAGGGAAAAAAGTTTCTTAGCTTATAAAATAAGATAGAAAATCTACATGGTTTAATTTAACAGCCAGCTACATTCACAGATATTTTGCCGTATGTATTTCGTTGCAGTAATGATTTTCTTTCTCAACTGTACACAATGTGTCCACTAAAGTCATTTCTCACCCTCCTAACATCATAACTGCCCCTGTTGTACACTAGGTGGCCAAAAGTATCCGGACACTTTCAAAAATTCACATTTTTACATATAGCTCGAGAAATAAGTGATCAATTGTTCTTTAACTTTAGTCATACAAAATATAGGGTTCACCGAACATTTCCAAGTTGAAATTAAATTACCCTTGCATTTGGGGGACGACAAGAAGGGGGTTGAAAGAAAAACCGCTTTTTGACCATAACTCTTCGAAAATAGCTCGGAATAAGCTATCAATTTCAGTAATTAATTAGCATACTATGTATAATTAATGTACAAATTTTTATGAACGTACCACTCTTACTTCTGAAGATATGAAACATTTTTGAAAAAACGGCAATTTTATTTGAAGGGTTTTTGCTCATAACACCCAGAGTTTTTGATCAAACCTTATCACAACTTCAGGAAAGATGACAAAATACAAGAGAAAGAACATACTAAAGCGGTAAATAAAAATATTAAAAATTCGATGAGATATGAACGTTAAAAGGAAATAATTTTTCACGGCGCATGCGCGAACGACAGAAATTTATAACTACAAAAATATTGTAGCCTGATTTATACTGCATCTTATAAAAAAAGTTCCAGTTGAATATCATGAAAAATGAAAAAGATATCAGCGATCTAGTGAGCTGTATTTCATTCATTCGCAGGCAATACATAAATAGTGAGGGTCTGTCCACAAAGAGCTATTTTTAAATTAAAGGTTATTGCGTCGTCTTTCAAAACCAACGTTTCAGAGGGTGTCCGGATACTTTTGGAAACGTACGTATAAGGTCTTTTTGGCCGAACAGACGAAATGTGACTTCTATGCCGAATATAAATTTTCAAACTGTATACAATTTAACATTGAAAAAAAATGATCGATTGTCACCACACTATTTGTGGACAACCCCTCACTATTTATGTATTGTCTGCGACTGAATGAAATACAGCTCACTAGATCGCTGATATCTTTTTCATTTTTCATGATATTCAACTGAAACTTTTTTTATAAGATGCAGTATAAATCAGGCTACAATATTTTTGTAGTTATAAATTTCTGTCGTTCGCGCATGCGCCGTGAAAAATTATTTCCTTTTAACGTTCATATCTCATCGAATTTTTAATATTTTTATTTACCGCTTTAGTATGTTCTTTCTCTTGTATTTTGTCATCTTTCCTGAAGTTGTGATAAGGTTTGATCAAAAACTCTGCGTGTTATGAGCAAAAACCCTTCAAATAAAATTGCCGTTTTTTCAAAAATGTTTCATATCTTCAGAAGTAAGAGTGGTACGTTCATAAAAATTTGTACAGTAATTATACATAGTATGCTAATTAATTACTGAAATTGATAGCTTATTCCGAGCTATTTTCGAAGAGTTATGGTCAAAAAGCGGTTTTTCTTTTAACCCCCTTCTTGTCGTCCCCCAAATGCAAGGGTAATTTAATTTCAACTTGGAAATGTTCAGTGAAGTCTATATTTTGTATGACTAAAGTTAAAGAACAATTGATCACTTATTTCTCGAGCTATATGTAAGAATGTGAATTTTTGAAAGTGTCCGGATACTTTTGGCCACCTAGTGTATTTATAAAGCGGAATTAAAGAAAAGAAAAGTACTCATGCGGAGCTTAATAATACCATATATGGCGCCACCTAGTGGAAAACTGCGGAGTTAGAAAACGGTTCAAGATAGGGGAAAAAAGTGATTTACAAGGTTGTACGCCATCGTCGATCGAGGACGGAAAGATACCTCGTTAATTTTAAAGCAAAGACTAGAATGGTTAAAACGTGCTTTCACGCCCCTTAACATTTTATGTCATTTGGAAAAGCTTTTTTTACTGCATCAAATTAAGCTTGTTTAAATTTTCTCAATGATTTAGAACAGCGGATATACAAGTTTCTATTTTGGAAAATGTTCTAGGCTAAACTTAATCCAAGCATGGAACTAAAACGCAAATGCTACTAGAGACCATAAACTTGAAAACTACATTTCAAATGTAGAAATTTGCCATTTTGCAATGCTCAGAAGCCCCTTAGAACCCGTAACTGTGCAAGTTCGTATAAGTTACTTTGGAACACGGAGATGATGAGCTCTTCAAAGCAATAAAAAAAAAAAAAAAAACAAGTAGACATATTTTCAACAAGTTATTTTTGTTTTCCGGTGGGAGCAGGTTTTAATATTGTTCAAAGTGTAATAAGCTCTTTACTTAAATTCCATTTTCTACAGAAAGCGAGGGGGGGGGGAGGATTTTCTTATGATAACGCGTATTTTAATTTGATTTTTTCTAACGGACGATTTAAATCATCGCAAACCATTGCAAAACCATCTTTGGGGGTTGGAGAACACCAGCAAGTAAGGAGCGGAGCCCCCTAGCACATAAAATTCGTTTCAACTAATATCAAGGAACCGGAAATTTTTTTCATTGTAACGGGACTTTGTTGAAAGAGAATTTAATCGGGATCAACGAGAGGCCACTTCAGCCCATCCCTTGAGGGTTCCCGGCTCGAAACCGAAGAAGTACGCATTTGGTATAGAATTATTTCCAACTCCTAGGTTTTCACCTCGGAGTTAGTGTTTTTTTTTCTTGCAATTAATTTTTTAAGCTGAAATTTAACAAATTACCAACTAATGGAATGAAATTCTTTTCACACTCCTTTGTCATTTTATGTTATTTGGAAGAGCTTTTTTTACTTCATCAAATTAGGCTTGCTTCAATTTTCTCAATTAATTAGTAGAGCGGATATAAGGGTTTCTATTTTGGAAAAAAGTTCTAGGCATGACAAATTTTACGGTCGAGAGGGGCCCGGTGAACAGACAGACCTTTACTCCCGGCGGTCCCGAATTTGAACAATGTAATGGCAATTAAATGAGGCTGAACATTCATGTCTTTGAAATGAGCATTTCGATGCATTGCTAATCGCTGTATGAGAATTCCACTGCTCGTAAACACATGTGCATAAAAAAATACAATAGCTTCGCGGCGCTAAACTATAATGGCGCTCCTGATGAAAGAGCTTGAGAAAAAAGAAACTCTGATGTACAGGGTGGCGAGAGAAAGCCATAAAAGGAGAAATATGGGGGAAAAAATGCCATCTTCCGCAGGTGAAACTAAATGAGGGTGGTAGCTCTAATGATATCCGACCTCCGTCGCAAATGGCCCGGTAATGTCCTCTTCTGAGACAGTCCTCGCTCCTCTTTCCGTCGTAAAAGGATTGACTTTTCATCAAGATTTTCATTTCCAAGGAATGGGGGGGGGGGGGGGGGACTGGGAAAAGCGTCTGACAATCTAAACAATGCGCGAGAGGTATTATACGATGGACTGGAACTGTGGGAAAAACCGCTGCTTGCTTGTTCTCCCATTAAAACTTCTATGCACGGATTTTTTTATTTTCTTTGTAAACAATATTTTCAGTGTCGTATGATCGTATAAAACTAGAAAAATAATAAAAATAATAACAAAAATATAAAAACATCCAAGTTAAATTGTTCTTTTACCACCAAATAAAATATAAAGACATTTTCCCTCCTGTTTTATATTTGATGCAACGTTACGTACGTAAAATCTTGATATTGTTTTCAAACATGAAGTCATCTAAAACAATTGTAGCTCTTACACAAACAAGCATATACACCACAACTAACAGATGATAATCTTCTATATTTGGGACATTTACAGCGTAGCCTATTGTCAACAATAATCAAAACCATGACGGACATCACAAGGCGGTACAAGGTGTGCAGCAAAGGACTCCCTCATATCAAAATTAAATATCTTGAAACCCATTGACGATTTTGGAACTAAATAAGCAGTACTTTTATTGTGAAAGCAGCAAAAATCATGTGCAGAAATTTTTAAAAATTAGTTTAAAAAATGACCAACAGGCGGCGTTGGACGTGGTAATTGCAATACGAGTACCTATATAAATAGTATTGTGAGGGCTGGAGCAATCATTTCTTGCGTTGAAACATGAAAGGAGGTTTAAACAAACTAAATTGTTGAACAACAAGTGAATCTGCTTCTGGACTTTCACAAGTCAAGCCACAGTCTTACGTATACTGTCTTTGGAAGATTCTCCAACGAATCAATTTACTAAAATAGGAAAAATTCTTGCTATTTAATCCCCCATCTGTGACGGAATGAATTCTTATGAGGCTAAACATCTTTTTGTGTGAGTCAGACTGCAGTGTGATCCCTGTGATATTTAAAACTGTATGCATAAAGTTAACTCAATAATTCCTTCTCGCAAATAAATGATCTAAATCTTACTGTTGGTGTAGCCGAATTCATCTTCTTCCTCGTTGCAAGCTTCTTTTTCGGCAGGATTGAGTTTCACATTACCAGCACTGGCTGAATCGATCTGAAAAGAAATAATAGGAGTCATTCAATTATCTTCAGCAGGGCCGTATTTAGGGGGTGGGTTTTTGAGGGTTCAAACCGATCCGAAATGTTTCAAAAAAAAAAAAAAGCTTTTTACACCCTTTTTTTGCAAGAAAAACTATTGTTACCAATTTATTTCTAATTGTCTTATTTATTTTTCAATTTCATTCGAAAAACGAATTTATCGTTATTGAAGAATTGTACAAATTAAATGTTTGGCCTGCGGTGTTTATTTTTATTGTAGTTATTGCAAACATTTTGAGCAGAACAATTCACCTTTCTCGGTTACATTTTAAATGAAAGAAAAACATCTAAATTATTTTTAATTTGAAAGAGTGCCTAACTCTATGTTTAACGCATTTTATGAGTTATAAAATAGAAATTTCAGAAGTAAAAGCAAAAGTAATTAGTCGAATTCCATTATGCCTCATAAAGTCCCTAAAGTATTGGTTCAGAAAAGTATGAATTTTATATGAACATGGCAGAGGGTTTTCTTTTCTTTCACGTTTTTTTTTTTTTTTTTGACGAAGGAGAGAGGGTGGCTGATGGCAAACTTACTACCCAGGGTTCCCTCTCCCCCTCTACGCCACTGGTTATACCAAGCAGTTTTTTATTATTTTAATTTCTTAAAGTTTTTTTTTTTTTTCTGAAAAGGTTAAACTTTGTTTATATGTGCGTTTTTTTTTGGGGGGGGGGGGGACACCATAAATTTCCACCCTGGGTGACATCCGTGCTAGCTACGCCACTGACATCATGCCTTGCTTTTAAAAAACGAGTTTTCAAAAAAAAGTTAAAAATTTATTTTGAATTACATAGTTAGTAAAATTACATTGGTAAAAATTGTTTCAACAATGCATACCATCTAAAAACCAAAACTGGGCAATATAATTGGCGGAAACTTAAGCTTCGTGTATTGCGAGCATAACGCTACTGTCCGTCCGTCGAAACCGCGCCTAGCACTCGCGAACAGTTCCACTTAAAAAAGGGTAGATGGGTTGTGGGTGAAAACTTTCCGAAGTTTTCAATTTAAAACTTGCATTTACTACATCCTTTTGACACATTCAACTAAACTATGTATTTGAAATTTGCATCGTTCCACATTGTTTGATACGGCTCAAAATGCTTCTTATTATTCTTCCCCTTATTGTTGTCTTACCTAACACCCCTATTTTGGTAAGATCAGAGAAGATCTCACGCATGCGTAAAAGCGCGGAAGGTTTTACCTAAGAAGATCAGACAGTACCAACCTGGACCCCTTTGGCCGTGAGAGCCTTCCCCTTTGCCAGAGGTGCAGCCAAGACGTCTTTCGCTTCCTCTTCCTTCGCCGGCTTCGGAATGGACGAGACGTCTGGGGGGTCCACCACTTTGGAAAAAGCAGCTACCTTCTTCTCTTCGGATGGGGTGGGGTCCTTGGGGGAGGACGGACTCCGTTTGATGGTCGTTTCGCGGGAAGACGAGTTGGAGGAAGAGACTGAGGCAACGTCTGGACTCTGCTGACGAGTTGCCTGAGAAGGAAATGGAAGGGGACAATGCTCAGTCTCACAATGCAACATGATGATGAGGTGGGACAAAACATGCATGTGATTTCTCGAAGATAGAAAAGCATTATTTTATGGATGTTGTGTGGACATTTAATGCAAAATAGAATATAAAACAATCAAATTATAATTAAAAAAAACTAAAAAATACGCTTTTAGAGTTAATCAAACCATGTTTGATGATACTCTGATTTCCCTTTGATTATCAAAATTATTGGAATATCCGCTAAATTTACATGAACTTATAACATGAACATGTAACAGAGTTTAGCCTTTAATATTAATAATAGTAATGAATATATTGCTTTTACTATTGCAAAGAACGTGAATTTTATCTTTTATTCAGAGTTACATGCAAACAACTGTAACACTTTTAATACATCAACACATAATATAGTTTAGTCTTTAGTTTCAACAATAGTATTAAATACATTACTTTTATATTTGTAAGGAACGTGAATTTTATCTTTTACATACATGTAATTAAACAAACAAACTCACATGTGAAGCTAATAAAAGCGTATTAAAAAGTTATGCATTTATTTCAAAATTTCAAGAAACAAAGGTTTATGTATGTGGAATAAAATCGACAGCGGGATGATACAATGTGCTGCTTCAACAATTGATTATATCAAAAATAAATAAGTGGAGGGCAATCAACACTGAAAATATTTTCGAGACATTTCTTTGACTTCGCAAAGTCGTGCCTTAAATATAGTTTTTCGATGCAAAATTGTAAGAAATATCAAGAGAAGACAATCAAAGCGCTTACCTTAGGTTCTGAAATCACCTCGCTGTCTATGCTTTTGCCGGTTTCTTTAGTTTCTTCAGTACTAGGAACTGCTGTCGAAGATACTACAGTGTCTTCCACCTCTTCTGAACTCTTCGGCTGAGTGAAAGCAAAAAGGGTCAAAGAAAATAAACGTTATGAAAAAACTTTTACGCTGGCTACTTTATTATTCTCCAAGCAGAGTACCAGCTTAATTAAAATTATAAATTCAAATCTGATAAGATATTTTCCCTCTTGTAATTGTTGATTTAAATCAAAATTTAAGTGACGCATACACAAAATTTAAGTGACGCATATACCTCTCAAACACAGACCACGTATGGACAGATACCTAGATTTCCCTGATTTCCACCGTTACCTGTAAGAAACAAATATATTTGCGAAAAAATTTTCTGAATCGCTAGATTCCTGCTTTCTTCCAGAAATGGCTTTTATCCTGAAGCTTTTTAAATTCCTCAGCAAGATTGCAGGCTAATTTCAGGAACGTTACTGAATTTTAGCAGGAAACATCCCTGTTCTTTTGCCAGATATATCATTTGTAAAAATGGGGCTCATTTGCTACCCGCTATTTACCAGGAATACTTCGTTGTTTTTTTTTCTTACAATGTGGGTACAGTAAACTGGAGACAATTTCCTTTCCTTTCAGCCTCATGTGTAAATTATAATAGTGAGGATGTTCGGTGGAGCCGTTTTGGGATCATTAAGACAGCTGTCCTGTCTTCAATTAGAAGTTCAACATTTCAAAGCAATGGCGCTAATTCTTTCTGTAGACATTTTTCTACATACTGTCTAAAATTTTTTCGTGCGACCTCCGAAGCATCTGCGCACGCGCCAAGTCTCTTCGGACTTTCTCGAAATAGGGGGGAAATGCAACGAAGAAGTAGCAAGCGAACAAAAACTGAAGGCATCGGGAAATGCGCATCCTAAACCTATCTCCCCTTTTTCAGATGGAAGCGTTCGTGGCTGCCAGGCGCATAATACGCAAACAGACAGTACCATTGGGTGTTAACTGCGGTTAGTATTCTGCTTTAGCTTTGTAACCAAGGTTATAGGGACCTTGTTCTTAGGCCCTGTCATACTGACTAAACCGTGACTTTTAAAAACTGATAATGGATTGAAATTTCCACGAACTTAAAATTAAGTCCAAACTTCAGCGATAGAAAACAAAACACGGAAACCTACGCAGGAGCGCCCCGATGGACGGTCACGGGAGGTCACTGTGACCTCCCAAATATTTCCTTATTCGGCACATTTTGCAGGCGATTCGGCAATTTGTCGACAATATTGCAACATTTAGGTAATTAGTTCTTTTTAATTTTTAGAATTTTTTTTTAAATGATGCCTTATGTTTTTTTCTCACTAAATGTCATGGATGTACGACATTCTGTGCATGCTTGTATTTTATCATTCGGTAAAATTGGAACTTCATTCGGAAAATTGATAATTTTAATCCTCCCAAAAAATTTTAGTTCAGGGCGCCTCTGAACCTATGGCAGAAATACATAGGCACATCACTTCAAAGTTTTCCAGTGGGTAGAAGTTCCAAGGGTTCAGGACCTAAATATTCAACAAGCCAACTAGGTCATGATCTGCTTTTTAGGCGCCCCTTAATTGCTAAAATTGCTTTGGCCAACGGCTAAAATAGTACAGTTTAAGTACAGGGGCCCCGAAAATTTGTTTGGTCTACGCAGTAGAGTCTCAATATTATCATAAGTAATGGTCAAGGAAAGCGTTTTTCGAAAAAAATTTACTGCAGTAAAAATGTCTTCTAGCTATTTAGCCTCACAGAAATAATAGTACGACTTACCAAAGGTACTAAGCTCTGAATGACGAAAATGACGGGATTGGAAGCATTTTTGATGACGTCGACTGCTTGGGCATGGGTTGCGTTTCGAAGGTCTACTCCGCTAACCTAACACAATAAATAAATAGCACAAAAAACGTTTCATGAAAATATTCGCAAAATTGATAAAATTATGAATTAAATCCAATTTAATAATACAGTTTACTGCAGCTACAGGAAAATGTTACTAATAATAATATAAATGCATAAAGCATGCATGAAGTAAAAGCTAATTCTCCGCAATAAAATATTCAAATATAAGAACACAATTGAAGAAACTAATCGAATGATTGCTTCGTTCTTTTTTTGATACAGACATTTACTTATCTTTTTACTACGGAACTACACGAATAGTGTAACAATGGAAAAAGTTTAATTGAGGCGCAATTGAAAGAACATTCTTGTTTTTTTTTTTTTTTTTTTCAAACGGAGCTGCGTATTGGCTAAAAACCATTAACAGACCTGGTGCATTTCCCGAGACAGGGAATCAATCTTTCATGGGGGCACCACTATCGGCGAAGGCCATGCTACGAGAATTTTGACGCTAGGTTTCTTCACTAGATGGAAGCACTTGGGCTGAACAACATCGATGTTTTTTGACCAATGTATCGATACCATCGATAGTATAGCTACTGAAACAAATCTATATGGAATCTATTTTCGAGTAACTTTGGTTATTTTAATTTTTCAATCCAGTAAAAAATAAATGCTGAAAGAAAAATTGGAAACTGAAGATTTTATATAAAATATGGTGTATGATGAGAACTTTTTATCTGGGAGAGGAGGGGGGGGATATTAACCCGCGAGTCAGGAGAAATTTTCCAAAATGGCCCTTTGGCCAAAAGTTTGGAGACTCCTGCACTGTTAAAACTATAGGTTGCATGTGGCATTTTCAAGGGTGAAAAGTTGTAGCACCTGCGGAACCCCTGAAGGGTGCTATTTGACTCCCTGTGGCACTCTTGAAGGTGATATTAGACTCTCTATAGCACCTTTAGGGTGCCATATGGTACGCATAAGGTGCTACTACTTTTCACAGTTGAAAGCGTCAGATGCAACCTGTAGTCTTTTTAACAATGTGGAGTACACAAACGTCACCAGATGACGACTTTTTCGTGAAATGACCACTTGTTTAAAAAAAAAAAAAAAAGATCACAATTGCACTAACGTGATGATCTCCGCACTCACCTCCAGGATGCGGTCGCCCCTCTTGAGCGTCCCGTTCCATCCGGCGGGGCTGTCCGGCAGCACGTTCTTGACGAAAATGCCGCTGTGGTCCACCTTGCCCGCCAGGATGCTGATCCCCAGCCCCTTCGCAGGGTCCCTGGAGAGCTCGACCGTCCGCGCCGACCCCCACTGGCGCGACAGGTCGCTGCCCACTAAGCTCTCGAGGGCGGAGGCCGCGCGCGGTCTCGCTGCAAGAAAAGAATGGAAAGCTTCTGAAATGCAGGTGGAATGCACTAAAAAAAAATTATATACCCTGAAAAATATATACATTATTCTGAAATACAATGATGGCGCATCCATCATTGTTTTCTGGGAGGGTCTAAGGGGCTCTCCTTCGGAGAGTTTTCCGAGTTTCAAGTCCCAGAGAATTTAAAAAAAAAACCCCTGAGGTGTGAAGTTATTTTTTGGTGAAATTAAAAAGGGGGATGGCCACTGGGCCGGTTAAGACACAACTTAGTGACGTTCATGACTTCAAGAGCTCTGCGCCGATGAAAGCGGAAGTGTAGTAAAACTCAACAGAGCTGAATTTAACCCGGCAACCGGAAGCAATGTGTGAAAATTATGACAGAGGAAATAAGTAGAGAAATAGTTTTAAGCAGTAAGTAACCGTCACTAAGTCAGGGCTATTCAGAAACATGCAATATACCATCAACACGTTTTTTTTAAATCCGATCCATGGACAGTAGTTTCATGCTTTTAGTACTCGTCAGCATGGAATAAGAAGTAAACAAGCTGGAGACAGAAATCCTCTCATACAGCAAAGATAACCAAAAAAAAAAAAACTGGTATCTAATAGAGATGCACCGATAAGCAAATTGGCCGATTACCGATTAATCGGCTGTTGATAATCGACCGATTAATCGGCTGAGCCGATTAATGATAAGGACGATTGTTTTTCTCCTTACAATTTTACCATCACTGTTTTTTCTCTCTTATACAACTCCAAGTTTAGAAATAGTAAGTAATATTTTTCTGAGAGATTTTTTTTTCCGTTTTTCTAGTTTTCACAAAATAATTTCAGTATTTTATGTAATTTCTTAGAACAAATTTTCATATTACTTTCAATAATACTATTAACACATTGTTTGTTATACAACATAAAATAATACATGACATAAAAATTCAAAACAAAGGGGAGGGGGAAGTCTGAAGTGAGCACTCTAATTTAGGAGTACTCTTAATTAATATTTTTTAATAGTTAGTAGCAATTTAATTCACTACTTTTATTCTTTGAAAATCAGCGATTATCTAAAAGCACTGTGCTAAGGCGAAAACTATCGCCGCATGAAAAATTTTGCAACATTGTCTATGTATATTTATTCAAAGTAGGAGAATTAGTTAAAAAAAATTATACTAGCTGTGAGGATAATTAAATTACTATTAATAAAAGTATTCATCATATGTGGTATAATTTAAAGAATAGTATTTGAAAAATATTTTTTGGCCGATTAATCGGCCCGATTTTGCCGATTATTAATAATCGGCAAAGTGGCTGATTATGGCCGATTAATCGGTACTGCCGATTAATGGGTGCATCCCTAGTATCTAATGTGAATTTAGATCACCAGTGAGCGACCGCACATTGGTACGGTAAAACTCGTAAAATTTAAGGCAGAGCTCAGCTATCAAGCAGTATGTCAGTATGTCAGTTCCATACGTCAGTCTATGGATGGAATGAACGAGTTGGTGGTGTATGGCATAGAGAAACAGTCTTTAAAAATAGCTCACTTCTAGCAGGAAAAGCGTCCTTAGGCGACAGAGAAGTCCTGATTGGTTTGAAAGGCACAGTAGGCTTCACCTTGCTCACCAGACTTCCGACGTCGAACACCTTGGGCGTTGCGGCGGAGGTCGTTGTCGTGGATTTGGGAGACATGGACGTGGGTCTCATGGGAATGGCGATGGGAGAGATTTTGGTCTCCACGGTGAGCGATTTGTGTTCGAAGGGGAGGAGTCGCGTGGGGGCCAGCTTGGGGTGGCTGGTCACTTCTGCGGGGGTCGAAGACGAGATGTGTGGAACGTGCACTTTGGTGAGATCCGATATGAGTGTGGGCGGAGGGTTGGGCGGCAGATCAGGCGGCTCCGAATCTGAGACGTCGAAGTACTCGTCTTCTTCTTCGTCGGATTTCGTCTGAGCTCTAGATAAATGGAAGGCGGAATGAATAGAGTATTTAAGCAACGCCTCCTCAATACTAGATGTCTACTGCTTTCTGGTTTTTAGCACAGAGCAAAATTTCTCCCTTGGTTCACAACGCGCTGCCATCTATCGGAGTTCTTAGAGACAAAAGAAATTAACGATTGGTTGATATCTAAATTTAAATTTAAAAATTAGCCAATCAAAAAATTTATTTCGAATATTGTTTGGATTTATCACCATAACTCCATTATCGGATTGCTGCAAGGTGGCACTCAAAGTGGAACCAGTGTCTCCCGTAGCCAAGCAAATGAAGAAGGCATTTAGTATTTAGGAGGCGCTGAGTTAAGGGGTAATATGTGAGTGTACACTGCTGGAAAAACATTGTGTGGAAAATGAGTTAGTTCCAAAAGCGAACAAAAAAGCTGACTATCTTAAAAAAAACTCTTTACCTTTTTACTTCCTTTTACGTAGAAAAAGAAGTATGATAATCGCGAAAAACAATTTCACTCAAATTTCGGTCTAAATTTCTATTTTGCTTACAACCGTATGAATGTTGAATAATTTTGCGACCCTTTAGCAGGTGCATATGTACCTATAAATCTATAAATAGCAGAAAAATCCATTCCAATCACCACTCAGTTATTTATGAAAAGTTTTCTTATGACGTTTGCATGTACGTATGTATGTAAGGGAGAGTGGTAATGAATGGGCCATGGTGATGAATGAGCCACTAACAAAATATGAAAAAGTATTTGCATGAATTTTTTTTTGATGCCACCAATAGATGTAGCTATTTGTTCTACTAAACTCATCCAATTTTCATTCGTTTGCTCTGAGCCATTTTCAAACTAGAGGGGCATGGTCAAGAACCTGACTGAAAAGTAAGTTTTTCCCTTTTTAGTAAAACATTTCCTAGCTAAAATGTACCAAGTATTTCACTGCATACATATGTATAAGCTAGTCTTTCCATATCTATAAACTAATCTTAAGATGTATTTTGATGTTATCTAAATTCCATATACTCAAAAAACCTAAATGTATTCAAAAAGTATAGGTGGGGCTGAATGGGCCACTATGTCATGGTAATGAATGGGCCACCTAAATATTGTTTTTCTTCCTTTTCTTTGGATTTTCGCATTAATATGAAACACAACTGACTGTCATAGATAAAGATTACTGTCGTCAAAATAGGTTTGCATCAGTTTTATTTTAATTGCATCAGTTCTGATGTTCATATAATTTTAAATCAGTATGATTTTGTATCATCATGTCAAATGCTACATTTATTTTGTCATATTCAGCAAATCAAAAATTAAATCCACATGTTTTCATTGAATTCATTTAGTGGCCCATTCATTACCTTCGATGGCCCATTCAACCCCATAGGTGGGGTTGTATGGGCCAAATTTCAAAATTTTTATTTTCTGTTATGATTCATTATAGACAGGTGCTAATCCAACTTTTATGACTTTTTTAGATAGCCAGATAAGTAAAGTAACTAAAACACCAATTTAGAGTTAAAACAAAGTGTTAGAAAAAATTACAAAAATTCAAAACCAAAAAGTGGCCCATTCATTACCACTCTCCCCTACGGTCCTACCAGATTTTTTGATTTAGTTTTTACAAAAGGAATCACATGAATTACTTAATAAGGCAAAAAATAAATAGGTAGCAATCAAAATAACGTAGTGAAACACGTTTTCGAATCATCAATTATTTGCCCACGTCTCTCCGTTATCAAAGTGTAACGTTTTAAAAATTGCCAAAAATTTAAAATGATGTTTGAAAATCGCAACACAATGAAGGACTTGCGCGAATGGGCTGAAATTTTCAGCAAATGCAAAGTAGGGTGTGATATGCAAATGATTATAATTTTAGACTCGTAGCGCATGCGTACGCTAAGCAGCGCCCTCTGAACGCTGGATTTATCCGAATAAATAGACGGCTGCAGCAAGGCGTGCAGTTTAAATTTCATTCAATTATGACGATTCCTTCATGGTGTTGCAGTTTTCACAAACATGAGTTTAATAAAAAATATAAAAAAAACTTTTTAAATTTAAAGACTATTTCTGTCTGCTCATTCGCACTAAAAAGTATGAAATAAACTAAGTATCCGATATAGTGATTATAGTGTTCAGAAATTCCAGCTCATCTTGATATATTAAAAATTTACGTTAATGTTAAAGCAGCCAATAAAGTTTAAATTAAAAATTTGATTTAAGAAATAGGCGGTATAGTAAAAGCCATTCGTCATAAACAGTATACCGCCTATTTCTTAAATCAAATTTTTAATTTAAACTTTATTGGCTGCTTTAACGTTAACGTAAATATAAATATATCAAGATGAGCTGGAATTTCTGAGCACTATAATCACTTTATCGAATACTTAGTTTATTTTAGAGATGAGTTCGGGCTCACTTTTGAAGGCCCGAGCCCGCCCAAGCCCGAGAATTTTTAATCCGAGCCCGCAAGAGCCCGAGTGATATTGTCTTGTTTTGAGCCCGATCCGGCCCAAGCCCGAGTGTATCAAACATCAATATATACTAGCTGCCAGGGCAGCTAGATTAGCTTCCTGATGCATAACGTCCCCCCTCTCTAACTTTTACCTCATTCTGAAACAGAGCATTTTTTAACATAGGCACTAGGCGACACTAATGTCGCCTAGTGAAGAAAATTTGTCGCCTAGAAAATGCAAATCAGAGTCACTGGGCGACATTGTAAAATCCAACATTTGGTCACTCCTAGTTTTTGTAAACGGAATTCTTTCTTTCTCTTTTTTTCCCGTTTCTAAAAGCCTCCACCGCTACTCCTACAACCTCCAACAACATGAAACTTCAAGAGGCCGGGTAAGTATTTGCTCTATTCGTGATTATCTATAGTGGTTCTTTTTTATATATAGTACAGTGTTTTATTAATTTATTTATATTTTTCACAATTCTTTGCATAGGTTTTTTTTTTTTCTTTTTTGTACTTTTTGCAAAAAACTACAAAAAAAGAGTAACACATGTACATTCCTTCAACTTAGCCCGCCAGAAAAGGAAAAAAAAGTTTTATTTTTGTTACATCTTTTTGGATTGAATATAATTTTACAAATATTGGGTAAAATTTTCCCTTTTTAGCCTACTTTCCCGTTAAAAATAAAAGAAAGACGAAAAAAGTATTAGAAGTAGCTAAAAGCATCTAAAAAATATCGCCAAGTCCGAAAAATATCGCCAAGTTAAAAAAATATCGCCAAGTCCAAAAAATATCGCCAAGTTAAAAAAATAAAAAGGTAAAATGACTATCGAAAAATTAAAAATTTGAAAGTAGGGTATTGAGATGGGGAATTTGTGCGTCGGTCGGTCGGTCGGTCGGTCTGTCTGTCCCCCCCTAATAACTTTTGAATGAACATTCCGATTTGGACAAACTTTTTTTTGTTGGAAAGATCTCGGCGAGTACAGCTCATTCCCATATTTGATTTTTTGATTTGAACAATTTTTGGTTCAACTTTGAGCCGTTCAAAAAACCGGTCCCGCGATACTAACTTTTTAATGAACAGTCCGATTTGAACAAACTTTTTTTTGTTGGAAAGAACTTTTCAAGGGTACTTCATTCCCGTATTTACATTTCCGATTTGAACAATTTTTCGTTCAACATTGAACCGCTCAATCAAGCTGTCACCCCTAATAACTTTTGAATGAACAGTCCGATTTAAACAAACTTTTTTTTGTTTGAAGCATCTCGGCAAGGATACTTTATTACCGTATTTAAATTTTCAATTTGAACACTTTTGGTTCAACATTGAACCGTTTAAGCAACCTTTCTCCACCTAATAACTTTTGAGTGAACCGTCCGAATGGAATAAATTTTTTTTTGTTCGAAAGATCTCAGCGAGTGCAGCTCATTCCCATATTTGATTTTTTCATTTGAACAATTTTTGGTTCAACTTTGAGCCGTTCAAAAAACCGGTCCCGCGATACTAACTTTTTAATGAACAGTCCGATTTGAACAAACTTTTTTTTGTTGGAAAGAACTTTTCAAGGGTACTTCATTCCCGTATTTACATTTCCGATTTGAACAATTTTTCGTTCAACATTGAACCGCTCAATCAAGCTGTCACCCCTAATAACTTTTGAATGAACAGTCCGATTTAAACAAACTTTTTTTTGTTTGAAGCATCTCGGCAAGGATACTTTATTACCGTATTTAAATTTTCAATTTGAACACTTTTGGTTCAACATTGAACCGTTTAAGCAACCTTTCTCCACCTAATAACTTTTGAGTGAACCGTCCGAATGGAATAAATTTTTTTTTGTTCGAAAGATCTCAGCGAGTGCAGCTCATTCCCATATTTGATTTTTCGATTTGGATAATTTTTGGTTCAACTTTGAACCGTTCAAACAACCGGTCCCGCGATGCTAACTTTTGAGTGAACAATCCGATTTGAACAAACTTTTTTTTGTTCGAAAGATCTTTTCAAGGATACTTCATTCCCGTATCTACATTTTCGATTTGAACAATTTTTCGTTCAACATTGAACCGCTCAATCAAGCTGTCACCCCTAATATCTTTTGAGTGAACAGTCCGATTTAAATAAACTTTTTTTTGTTCGAAGGATCTCAGCAAGGATACTTCATTACCGTATTTAAATTTTCAATTTGAACACTTTTTCGTTCAACATTGAACCGTTTAAGCAACCTTTCCCCACCTAATAACTTTTGAGTGAACCGTCCGAATGGAATTAACTTTTTTTTGTTTGAAAGATCTCGGAGAGGCTTTCCCATACATTCCCATATTTTGCTTTTTGATTTGAACCATTCTTCGTTCAATATTGAACCGTTCAGAAAAAAAATTAACATTAGCGTCTACGGGGAATTTAAGTTGAATGTTGATCCTGAACTTAAAGACGGATTTCCTTCAAACTAACTTTGTAAGAAAATGGTTTTGATAAATAATGTTTGTAACGTACTTTTCTGAGTAATCTTCTGTGAGGACTCTGATTCCGACTCCGCAAACATGGCGGAAATGCAGGCTCAGAAAAAAAATTACTGACTGTGCAGACGATTTTTTGTTTATTTATTCATTTGTTTTATTTTATTTATTATTATTATTATTATTATTTTTTTTTGGCAGACGATGTTTTTTTGTAACAAAAATTTTTCATTCACGAGAACATTTTATTCTTTATTTATATTTAACAACTGGCAACAGATTAAAAGTGAAATTCGAGACATTTTATTAACGGACGAGTTTTTTTTTCTTTCTTTGATAAAATGTATTTTGATGCTCTTTGTGCTTTTATTTATTTATTTATTTATTTTATTATTATTATTATTTTTTTTTTAAACGATGGAGGATTTTTTCTACGGAGGAACTGTAACAGTTACACTCTTTAAAAGGTGCGACAAAACTTTATTTATTCGTTAATTGCTTTTTACGTGTCTATTTCATCTGATGAAAGAGGTATATTTTGCTTTTCGAAATCAGCTCTAAGTGCTAAAAAGGTACGTTTGACATAATTTTAAGTCTCAGATAATCAAGAGAATAATGATCAGATGCGAGAATGCCGATGTCGATGTACGGGAAAGTAGGCTCGTTTAGTTCTTGACAGAACTTCTTGTTTTTTTTTTTTTTTTTTTTTGGTATATAATTTAAAATATTAAAAATAAATGTTTTTTTTTGTAAAATTTCAGATCTATTTTGAGCTTTTCCTCCCCCCCCCCCCCCAGACACATTTAATGACAGACAACCGCACCGTGTCGCCCAGTGAAAAATCCTTAAAAAATGCTCTGTTCTGAAATTATATTATTTGATATAATTTAATGTTCATTCGATTTCAAGACATACCATGCACGTGGCCCGGCGTTGCACGGGCACTTCGTGCCCTGAAAGTAGTGAGAAAAAAATTTAAAGAAACTACTCCCCGCCAAGGCGTCTCGCTTACAGGCGCTTCACGCCTTTACTTTTTTCCTATATAAAAAAATCATTCGAATTATTGAGATGCTTCACGCCTTCAAGATGGTGAGGAAAGTTTCAGTAAGTTCAGGTCGCTCAAAGAAAAAAAGCAGACATAGATACTCAGTTTTTAATATAAGTAGATGGCTCTTCAACAAATAAATGTTTCAAAATATTACCAGTAGCTAGCGATAAAAATTCTACGTAAGTGGTCCGCTTATGAGTTTCGTGTTTGATTTAGTTAAGCCTTCATTCAAAATTCTCATTATCATTATCACCGTTTCATAGCAACGACGGTTTGCAAGAATGGATTTCATATTTAATCATTTATTAGGCTTAATCGCTTTTAATTTGACTACTTATTAATTGATATCTTCGCTAATTAAAATCGTATAATTATATCAATTGAAACTAAAGAAGCTTGAAAAATTACCCATCTATCGGTACCTGGTTCGACTTTCAGTTCATTGGCGTTCAGGAGAAAGAAGCGTGACATAGAAAGATAGAAAGATAGTTAGAAAGAAAGATAGTTAGAAAGAAAGATAGTGAGAAAGATACTCAGTTTTTAATATAAGTAGATTTTTAATTTCCACTTGGGATGCACTGCCATATGGTATATCGTAATAGCAATCGCAAATATATTATAAGTAGGTGCTATCTTTTTGAATTATTATTATTATTGCTGCCATTAAGAAAAACTGCTCTCACGCTCTTTAAGTACCCCAATATTTTATTCCGTGAACGTTGTATTTGTATAAAAACTGACTATCTTAATATGAGATCGAGCCCGAGCCCGCCCGAGCCCGAAAGTTGCTTGAAGTTAAAGGGCCCGAGTCCGTCTCGGGCTCGGGTTCGGGCTCGGGCCGAACCCGGCTCATCTCTAGTTTATTTCATACTTTTTAGTGCGAATGAGCAGACAGAAATAAGTCTTTGAATTTAAAAAGTTTTTTTTTTTATTTTTTTTCAAAGTTTTTTCGTTTAAAAATTTATTTAGAATTGCGTGAAGACAAACGCCGTTAAGCATAATTCACCGAGAAAATAACAAACACCGTTAAAAATGCTATTCACGAACACTTTATTTTTTATTCATGAGAATATTTGGTTTCCAATTTGGTCAACTTACTTTGAGTCAAACGCCATCAAGCGTAATGTTTAATTTGAAGAACTACCAATGCATTTTCTACAGCCTTCTTTAATAAGTCACTTAAGCAAATTTTTAAACTTGACTAATATGTTGATTGTTAGCTAATCTCATTCGTTTCATTTCTTCTTTTGCTTTCATTTTGCAAGGTTTATCTCCAACAATTTCAGTCGGATTTAAAGCTTCCAGTCGTAGTCCTGCCAAGGATTGTACTCGACCGCTGGTAACGACTCGACTCAAAACCACGTAAGCCAAACCTTTGCAGTTGAACCTTGGCAACATGAATCTTTCTCGCTCCACTATAAAGCGGAAGTGCGTTAAAGTTCACGCGGCTGGATTTAACTCTGCAACCGGAAGTAAAATGTGAAAACCATGACAGAAGCAAGTACAGAAAAAGTCTTTAATAATAAAAATAGTCAGATTTAAAAATTTGGTGAGAAATTGAAGGAACCATGAGATTTCACTTTCTGCCTGTGGTAGGGAACCCATCGGCTAAGTGTAAGAAAGATGCCTTCCATTTTTCACTGAAGCTCCCAAAATTTGGCGAATTTTTTTAAAATTTCGGCTAACTTTCATATATATCAATAACAGGAACAAGGAAAATAATGTTCGCGTCCAAAAACATGTTTTTCTGTGCTTCTTCAATTATAATTTTTTATCACTACACTATTGAATGGTTTCCTAGTTAGAATCTTCTTATCTATCGCCATTTTTACTCTGCAATTAATCGTTCTTTTGCTCGGATTTATCCTCTAACCTTTACTAGCTGAATGGCATCAAATTTCCATTTTTTATATTTACGCTAATTTTGCCGTGCTAAGCGCAAAAGGTATCTGCAGTCGAGCTCAAACAGAGATATACCTCTTTAAAGTTTTGCGCCACCATGTATTTGATTCAGATGATACTTTTACAGAATTTTTTTGAAAATATTTCCCGCTCTCAAATGACCATATAATATTGTATGCAGGTAAAATACGCCCCAAAGAGACACCTGGTGACGACAACTGAATTTTTTTAAAAGGTGTAGATACGACTTTTGTGCTTAGCCACGGCAGAATTCAGCTTGTTGCGTTCATTTAGTAAGCCGAATCAGTATAAAAGACAATTTGATTTTTTGGTATTTCAACGAACTTCGCTTTTGGTAATTTCCTCTTCTCTAAAGAAAGTTCTCCTTCTTACAGAAGTTGAAAAAAGAAGCGGAAGCCTCCAGCAACTCACCTCTGGAGGAATTTAAAGGAACTGCTCGATGAGACGGATGATCGGCGATCTGGGGCGTCCGAAGGGATGAATTGCACTCTGCAACGAAACAAATTGTGGAAAAAGTGAAAGTTAAAGTTTTTATTTTAAAAGTAAACAAGTATAAAGTACGACCATGGATAGATGGCGCGTGACCTTGCAGCGGAAACGGACACCTGCATTTCAATATAGGTAAGATCAGTGAGAAAATTAACCTTTTATTCATTCGTTCATTAAAGTTTCAACTGCCTACGTGATCTCTCTGATGCTACTGTTAAAACTACAGGTTGCACAAGGCAGCTTTAAGGATGAAACGTTGTAGCACCAGTGGCACCCCTTGAGGGGTACCACTTGACTCCCTATGGCACCCTTGAAGGTGCCATTTGGCTCCATGAGGCACCCCACGGGTAACCCATGACATAAAAATGAGCTACAAAATGCAATAAAATGAGCTACAAAAAAATATTTTCTTGAGAACGAAAAGAGACCCCACTCTTCTTTCTTTTTTACGTTATTCAACGCATGTGTAGGCTCCATAATCCATCCATTTTTTTTTTTTCTAGACTTGCTGTTTTGAGTTAAATGCGATCAAAAAAACACAAATTTTAAAAATTTGAAAAATATCAGTTTTTTCTCTTCAAAGCAATGATATATTAAACAATTTTAGAACCTCATATTCTCTTCATGGTATAAATTTTCAGTATGTGTTAAAAAATTTCGGGGTTGCTTTTTGGGGGAAATAACACAGTTGAAAGTCGAGCAAAAATGGACTGAGAACCATACTTTGCAACAGCTTAACTAAAGAAAGCAACATCCTCCAACTCAATTATATATGGAGTCCTCATAACCAGACACTGAACAATCACTAAATGTAAACATAACATTGAGATGGTGTTTCTGAAAAAAAACTACAGCGCACTGAAATGCGTCTTTCAGTCGTTTTACCAAAAACCGCTGCAAGTCCTCAAATTTTGGGAATAAAAATAAAATAAAAATAAATACAAATCAAAACTTACATGATGTCGGCTTCTGTTTTATCAATGCTCCTGAAAATGGCTCCGACTTTGCTGGGCTCAGCATCCATGAGGGACGTCCCGTTGAGGGCCAACAGGACGTCGCCTGGATGTATCCTTCCATCCCTGTCCGCAGCACTGCCCGGAGTCACGGAAGTCACTAGAACACCCACGGATTCTTTCATGTTTACGCTCAAACCTGTCGAAATAGAAGAAGAAATGTCAAAAACTGATTCATCTCTGTTTTCCCCTTTGATGAATGCATTTTTTTTTTCAGCAATGAGGAATTGCTATACACTGCAAAAAATGAACTGTTGTTTTTACATCATAATACTGGCAGCCGAGGTTCTAATTTAAAACTGTAAAATGTAAAGTAATAAACTAAAACTAGCAAATTTAGTTTCTTACTGTTTAAGTTCGCAGTTTTACTGTTTATTGCCGTAAAAGTTAGCTGTATTATACTGTAAAACCAACAGTATAATACTTGCAGCAGAGGTTCCAGTTTAAAACTTTAGAATTCACGGTAATAAAATTAGCAATTTTACAGTTTATTGCTGTAAAATTAGCAATTTTTACACTTATTACCATAAAATTAGCTGTTTATACTGTAAAAACAACATTATTTTTTTTTTACCGTGCATGGGTTATCGCTAAAAAGTCGTTTCTGACGTCAAACTCAAAATTAACATACTCCTGAGTTTGAAAAAGAGAGGAAAAAAAAACGCATTTGTCACTCTTTTCCTCCATTTTCTGCAAAAAATATAAAAAATCTCTGGGACCTTTATTTCATATAAAACTTATAATATCCTTTAATTATTTCGAGCAGGGTAGAATAGAGGCACTCGGCATAAAAAACATGTTATATATGGATCGACTGCCACAAGCGAACCAAAATAGAGACAGTCTGCATAAAATATATCTTTTATGGATCGACCAAGTGATTTTATTTACTGTCGACATGGAGACTAAATGTTCCTTATAAATTGGGAAAAGATAAATAGTACATATATTTTAAAATGCAAAATTGTACTAAATAAATTTTTATTTAACACAGAAGCATTATCAAATCATAAACAAATAAACCAGTCAGTAACCGTCCCTAAGCAAGGGCTAAGGCAGAAACATGCAATACATCGAATTGGCCAAGTTGGCGGCGTATTGCACATAAACAAATAGTTCACAAAAATATTAATTGCATTTTTTTTTTTTTCAAAATTTCCGATAGAAAATATATTTTAATTGCCTTAGAAATGTTTTAGTGTCTAAGAGTTCTTTCATTCAGGCTTGATTCCGCACACGAATTAATTATAATTATCAAACTACAACTGCAATTGTAACATCTTTTTAAGCAGCACATTGTCCTCACTAAAATACCAAGATTGGAAATTCTCGCTCTAATAAAGCTGGCAGGTAATAATGCTTGATTTTTGTACAGGAATTCACTTTTAAAAATTATTCCTTAAAAATAGGATCACCTGTTTCAAGGGAATTGACCAGGGCAAAAGTAAGCATATAAATAAAACATAATCTTAAAAATGATTTTTATTACCAATATTAAAAGCCTACGCGCAAAAACTGAAACATTCTTGACTAACTTTGTGAATTAGTGTTACCGTTAAAGAATGAAATCCGTTATTTTGCTGAACATCTGGTTATTCCATGAAATCTGATCGTTTCCATTAAAGTGTAAAACTCTCTTGTATTTCATGGTTTAACAGTTATTTCATAGAATAACGATCTGCAGCCCGTTAACTTGTAAAATAATCTATATCATATGTCTCAAAGTTTAGGTACTGGTTAGGGATTTAAAAAAATAATGATCGTGTAAAACCAAGTGTGTCAAAAAAAAAGTTTTTTGTTTTAGAAATAATGTTCTTTGTAACTACAAGTGTCCTTTTAGTAATTCTTGTGGTAACAAATGATTTTATGGCCCTTTTCTATTTATAAGCTGCATAAATTACATAAATTGCTTGTTTTTCATTTTAATTGTCGATCCTTAGTTTATTTATAGAATACATAGTTAATTCATTTTAGATAAATTATTTATTTTACCCTTTAACTGTCTCCCACTAGCTAATTTATAGAATACCTAGTTATTTCATAGAATAACTAGTTAAAGTTTAAAATTATTAACATATTGCACACTTTAATTGACACGATCAGTTATTTCATGGAATAACTAGGTAGTCTACGAACTAACTGCATTATATACTTTAACGGTACCATATACACAATATGTTGTATGTTAATGCAAAAAATGCGTAACTATCATTATGCATGAAAAAATTTTAAAGCAACACTAGATTTTAAGCTATATAAACACAAGTTTAAACAATTTTGATTTTTTGGAGGAAAAAAAAACTTTCTCAAACTCTCGATTTAAAAAAAAAAAAAAAACCACTGTTATCCAAAAAGTGATTTTCGAAAAGATAGTCGTACAAAATGGTTTTGTGAGCACTTACCAAATATATTAGATCCCTTTTGAATTCGAATAGTTTTTACCGGAGAATCTAACAGCCTGAGAATGTTTTGTCTGCCGAGAGATGGAAGCACCAGCTTTTCACCGGATGTATTCTGCAATGAAATAGAACTTCTCTGTATTCCCACGATATTACACTGATTTTAATGGAACGAAATTGAATGAACAAGAGAAGAATATTAGCGTTTTGAAATGAATAATACAATCTACAAATAAACAACTTGCAGATAGTTCCAAATGCAGTTTGTGACAAATATTTTGGAATAATAATAATCATACAATCCTTCGTTTTTACTTGATAAAAGTTTTTAGTTTGGACAGAATGTTATTAAACGAAATTGGAAGTTTTTTTTTTATTATTATTTTATTAGAACGACATTCGAGTAGGAAAAAAGTGGAATACTAGAATACTATACATCGAAGAGTACTTGCAGAATAGTAACCAAACAAAATCTTAATCCGACAATGTTTTTTTTTTTTTTTAAATAATTATTTACTTCAATTGTATAGTTCATATGGCAGAACATGAGTGTAGCAACAACTTTTTCTTAATGTTGTCCAAATGCACCCAGATGGGAAGTTACGGGAGGTCACTGTGACCACCCAAAATATTTTCTCATTCTGTAAATTTGGACTTTCGATTCGGCAAAAGTGAGACAGTATATATAGCAGTATTGCAATTGTTATTATTATTATTTTTTTCAACGACGCCCAATGTCTCTTACATGTAGTAGGTATGTTTGTAAGTATACACCTTTTTAAGATAATAATAATAAAATTCCGAGTTTTATTCAGTAAATAAAGAATTTTCCCTATTCCAAGAAATAATGCTCGGGGAGTCATTGCTGCTGTAATCAAAAATCATTACTTAAAATAACGATTTACTTGATCACGAAATCATTTAAAAAATTTTGTTTCACTGCAGCGACACTCTTAACGAAGAAAATTTTGGTTTGCAGGAAAAAAACCCTTTTCCAATATTAATAGTCAAATTTGAAGGGGCAGGGGGAAAAAGATGAAAGTCACCTTTTCGTCCATTTTGAGATATTATCACTATCTAGGGGTTATAAAGGAGTAATATCATCTGATAGAACAACAAGGGGGAAAAAAGATGAGAATAGACCGAAATGTGCATGAAAACTCTATTAATTACACAAGGAGTTACGAGAAATCAAACTTTGCTCTTTGTTTTTCTCGAAATCACTTTTTGGTCACTTTCATCTTTTTCCCCCTGGCCCTTCATTTATTTAAACCAATTATTCTTTAGCGCATGAAATCCGCATGAAAAGTAAGACATTCTCTGCCGTATTGTCAGTTTTCATCAACAATTCAAATATTTTATAAGAAAAACGGAGATTTCATTATATTTTATCCCGTAACGAAAATGCAATACAGGGGAAAAAAAACTACTTCGCAGCAACAGCACTCTTCCAGTAACAAAGAGCGATTTACAGATAAAAAAAACTCCAAAAGCCAAATTTATTTCAACCAATTGTTTTCTACCAATTTGTATAATTCGTATGAAAAGTAAGACATTCTCTTCCTTATTATCAGTTTTTATCAACAATTTAAATTCTGTATCAGAAAAGCGGAAAGTAATTTCTGTTTTTTCACGTCAAGAAAATGTTATAAAGGAAGGGGAAAACATTGTTTCACTGCAACAACACTCTTCCCGTAAGAAAGAGCGATTTACAGGGGGGAAATGCCCAAAAGTCAAATTTATTTTAACCACAGTGCAAAAAATAACTGTTGTTTTTACAGTTTTATTCTGGCAGCAAAGGTTCCAGTTTAAAACTGTAAAATTCATAGTAATAAACTGTAAAATTAGGAATTGCACAGTTTATTACTGTAAAGCGGCAATTTTAGTCTATCACCACAAAACTAGCTGTATTATACTGTAAAAATAATAGTATTATTCTGGCAGCAGAGGTTCCAGTTAAAAACTGTAAATGAACAGCAATTTTACAGTTAAGTAGTGTAAAATTAGCAATTTTACAGTTTATTACTGTAAAATTAGCAATTTTCACAGTTTGTAACTATAAAATTAGCTGTATTATATATACTATAAAAATACATCTATTTTTTACCGTGCGATTATCCTTTAATAATTTGAGCAGTTCATATGAAAAGTAAGACATTCTCGTCCTTATAGTCAGTTTTCATCAATGATTTAAAATTTTGGTTATTTGAAAATTTTATCCCGGCACGAAATTATTAGAGTGCACCTACCGACTGCCGTAGAATGACTGCCACGGTCTTTTCGTAAGCAGGCAGTCGGAGTCGGTGTCCAAATTTATTCAAGACACCAAAACATCACATACAATAAAAATAACACAAGACAAATAACGGGGTACAATACAAAAACAGCAAGACAAAGGACTTATAAAACACAGAGATATGAAAAGATGACAATACGAAACAAAACGAAAAATTCACGAAATTATTAGAAAGAAAAAGCAAAAAAAAAAAAAAAAAACACTGCAACAGCACTGTTCCCGTAACAAAGAATGATTTACAGGGGAAAAATATCCGAAGGCCAAATTTATTTTTACCAATTATTCTACGCCAATTTGTATAATTCGTATGAAAGGTAACACATTCTCTTCCTTATTCTCAGTTTTCATCAATAATTTAAATTTTGTATCAGAGAAACGGAGATTTAATTAAGTTTCATCCCGGCACGAAATTATTATGAAGAAAAAAAAACTGCTTCAGTGTAACAGCACTTCTCCCATAATAAAGAACGATTTATATGAGGAAAAAATATTTAAACGCCAAATTTATTTAATCCAATTATTCTCTACTAATTTGTTTAATTTGTACAAAACGTCAGACAAGTGAATTCTCTTCTGTTCTGTCAGTCTTCATCGAGAACTTCAATTATGTATCATAAAATCGGATTTTTAAATCATGTTTTATTTTGTCCCGCAAATCTTATAAACGAGAAAAAAAAAATTGCACTGCAGCACCACTTTTCCCGTAGATTTTAGTTTAATACAGTAAAATTAGAAACTTTTACAGTTTATTGCTATAAAATTAACTGTATTATACTGTAAAAACATTCACTTTTTACAGTGCGATGTGACATTGTATTGATGTCAGTCCGTTCTAGTACACAAAGTCTCCTGCTGTTTACATTTGTCTTCATTTTATCAGTTGCAGAGGGCAGGAGACGTTATCACTGGAGGCACTCCTACGCCGTCGTCGAGGCCAGTATCAGATGAGGGGGAGAACCTTCAAGATTGTGGAGGGTTGACAATTCTGCTTTTATGGTAAATGTTACTGTAAAATGAAGCGTTTACTGTACAGAAATTTTTTACAGTGAATTGTACCGATAAAAAAAATTGCGATTGCAGCGCCAATAGATCACCACGTGACTTACTGTGATATGCAGCTGACACCCGTTTACCGCTCTCCTGATGTGTCTCATTTGGTACAGTGCATAGTAAAGCAGTGTGAAAAAATTGGGTCCCGAGTTCGATCCTTATCGTTCGTATCTCACACTTTTTAATTCTCGTTGTCTCTTCCGTAAAATTTTACAGTAAAAAAATATTTTACGGTAAAAGTTACTGGGAACATGAAGCCAGTAACTCTTACCGTAAAATTTCAGGAAAATTTTAAAGTGTGGACTGCAAAATTGGAAAGCCCAGAATTTTCAATTGACTGCAGCAAAATTTCTAAACAGAAAATAGATCTCCCTATCACACTTCGTATTCACCTAAAATATCACTGTGTGACGGTTTTCAGCTCCCGAAATCGATAGAAATCTAAGGATAAATTGGTTGAACGTTCAATACGTTGAATTGAGTTGCGAATTCGTTAAATGGATCCTACTCTGAATAATACTGGCTTTAAAACGTATTAACACTCTTATTTTAATCTACCATTCAAAATGTACATTATTTTTAGATCACACTGCTATTGTTTGTATATTATGGGTACACAAAAATGATAGGAACAATTTAGTCTAGTTGACGCGTAATGGTGGAATCACCCAAACGAGAAAGAAATAACGTATTTAGAAATTTTTATTTATTTGTTTATTTATAAAGGAAAATCTTTCGCAGTATTCAAGATGTATCATGTCTTTTTTGTCCATTATTTGTTACACTGTGAAAAATGAATGTTGCTTTTACGATTTATTACAGCTAATTTTATAGTAATAAACTGTAAAACTTTCTATTTTTACAGTAATTAACAGTAAAATTGCCAATTTTACAGCTTAAAACTGGAACCTCTGCTGCCAGTATTACAATGTTTTTTTACAATATGATACAGCTAAATTTTACGGCAATAAACTGTAAAATTTCCAACTTTACAGTAAGAAACTAAAATTGCTAGTTTCACAGTTTATTACTGTGCATTTTACAGTTTTAAATTGGTACTTCTCGGCTTCTTGCATTTTACTGTAAAAACAGCAGTTAATATTTTGCAGTGTACGCTTAATATACTGCTTTTAAAATACAGTGAACTCTCACTTATGCGCCGGCCCAAGGGACCAACAGAAGAAGGCGTATAAGTGAACAAGCCTATTTAAAGGAATAAAACGCAACATAGGTTCCAATGAGGGAATGAATAAGAATGTTTCTATAGAAAAGGGACATTTTACTACGGTTTGGCAATGACTGTAACGTAACTACAATGATAAAAAAAAGAAAACAAAAATTGCAGTATACCTAATTATAAACCGTTCCCTTTAAAACGATGCATAATAGATAATTGACCCTCTCCGAAATCTAGTTCAAGCGGAAAAAATGCCTTCTCTGAGTAATAGAGGCAGGCCCGTCATTTAGGGGGAGGCAGGCGGGTCAATTGCCCCCCCCCCGCCCCCGACTTTGAGAAATCAATGTATTTACATATAAGTGGGCGTGGTTTTTGGTGTTTTCCGATGAAATTGCATTGTGTTTGGAACCTTTGCCCCCCCCCCCTGGAAAAACTTGAAATGACGTCCCTGAATAGAGGCAAAAGATTAAAGAGTTAAGTGAAGAAAAATGCTTATTTTTTAAAGAAAATAAATAAATTTTCTAACATTTTAGGGAAAATAACTTTTGACATTTTACGGAAAATTCGACGCATAAGTGAAATATTTATCTTTCGAGCGACGCATAAACGAATGATACTATCATTATTTTAATATGGCATGAGCCGGGACCACTGAAAATTGTCGTATAAGTGAAAAAGGCGCATTAATGAGGCGGCGTATAAGTGAAAGTTCACTATTATCAATGCAAAAATTTGGCTTTAAACTGTATCTTTCAGGCCACCGAAAATGTAATTACTTTGTGACAAGGTAGAAGCAGGACTTTTCGTCGTTTTCAGCTCTGAAAACAATTAAATAAATTCAGAAAACACGGAAACGCTGCATTTTATTAAAATAAACGCGAGATGAAACACCGTCGCATCTTAATTACGGGAATTCACGTACTTTATTTCACAGGCCAGAGATAATGAAGTTTTATCGCTACGAGAGAATTTCCATGTACGCCATTTCTCAACTCTTTTCATTACTTCTTTGTTCAACGAATGTAAAGGTCGCAGCTATTTAATCATTCTTCATAAAAGAGCCAGGGTCATTAAACGCTCCGGAAAATCTGAGAGAGTAAATCACAAGTTGCAACGAAAGTATTTTTAGTTTACTACACTAAAAAATGAATGTTGTTTGCAGTATAATACAGATAATTTTATAGCAATAAACTGCAAAAGTGAATAATTTTACGGTCAAACTGTAAAATTGCTACTTTTGCAGTATTAAGCTTTAAAACTTAATTTTACAGTAATAAACGGTAAAATCGCTAATTCAACAGTTTATTACCGTTCATTTCACTGTTTTAAACTGGAACCTCCGCTGCCAGTGTTATACTGTTGGTTTTACAGTATAATACAGCTAAATTTTACGGCAATAAACTGTGAAGTTTCTAACTTTACAGTAAGAAACTAAAATTGCTAGTTTTAAAATTTATTACTGGACATTTTATAATTTTAAATTGGAACCTCGGCGGCCAGAAATATACCGTAAAAACAACAGTTCATTTTTTGCTGTGTATATATAGCACTTAATGTTTATTTTTCTGCCTGTACTTTAAAAATTACAGGCAAAAAAATTGGATGAAACTACATCTAAAAAAATAAGCTATACTAAACTTTGATTTAACAATAGTTGAAAACCCAATAACAATTATCACTTTTTGGGGGGACATATTGCTATTCCGAGCAGCGATTGTATACAGGGTGTCCACTCCAATCGTGGACCAATAGCTAATTTCTAAACCGTTAGAGATAAGCATATAGTTTATTTAGGAAAAAATCTCCAAGTTACGAAAGGAATTTTGGGTCTATTCAATGTTTTTCAAAAAATCAAATTTTGAAAGAGTTACGAAATTTAAATTTTTATACAGCCCCCCAGTCCTATCAATCATATTTAGTAAAACATTCCTGACATTGTAACGTTTAAAACTAAAAAAAAATCACTCTTCTACTACAAAAATTGACCGAGTTATGACGTTTTGAAAAATCAAGATTTTGCATTGTTTCATGACGTCATCGAGAGATCGCTCCCTCGATGGCGTCATGAAACAATGCAAAATCTTGATTTTTCAAAACGTCATAACTCGGTCAATTTTTGTGGTAGAAGAGTGATTTTTTTTTAGTTTTAAACGTTACAGTGTCAGGAATGTTTTACTAAATATGATTGATAGGACTGGGGGGCTGTATAAAAATTTAAATTTCGTAACTCTTTCAAAATTTGATTTTTTGAAAAACATTGAATAGACCCAAAATTCCTTTCGTAATTTGGAGATTTTTTTCTAAATAAACTATATGCTTATCTCTAACGGTTTAGAAATTAGCTATTGGTCCACGATTGGAGTGGACACCCTGTATATTATTTCTCAAAGTTTTTTTTTTTTTTTTAATGGATGTGGTAAAACTTCCATTGTACTAAAATTTCATACAAAGTCATCGTTTTAAAGATATTTTTCCCAACTTAAAAGTTAGTGTAACTCATATTTTTTGCAGCCCCAAATATGTAAAAATTCTTCCTAAAAAACTGTTTTGGAGATACTTGCTTTTCCAGTCATATGCTTCATTTGATATCGTCTCCGAAACAAATAATAGTTCTTTTTAAATAAGAATAAACCACAGCTCGTTGAAATTACGTTCCACGCAGAGAGCATTGGACGGAGATGATTGGGTGGAAAGAGTTCAATATTCTTGACTTGTTATTGAAAAGAATTTCACGCAGAAAGAGAGGGAAAAAACTTAATGATTGTTGAAACTGAATGATCATCACAAATGGATAAGAAAAACATCCTTCTCTTGAAAAATTAACGCATTTATGCTCAAGTTTTTTTTAACAATTTCTTTTTTCAATTTTTAGCTGCTTAAAACTCTTACTTGGAATGGTTTACATACATTTGAGGCTTGAAATAGTTCACCGTTGCCATATTTATTAAGTTATTTAACGTCCTGTTTATGGGACACTAAGTAGATATGTGCGCAAAATACGTCCTTACTTGACTTTACAAAGTAACATTACAGAAGGTATCCGTGATCAATTTTAAGCAAATCATTTTAAAATAGTTTAGTTTTATGAAGAATAAGTTCGCAAAAAACATTTTCGTTCGGTGGCTACCCATGCTGGATCGCTGCTTGACTGATTTGTCTGAAAATAGCTGTCAATAAATAAACTCTGATGTCCAACTAGTGGTTCTAACTGTCTTTCTCAAGAAAAAGGACTATTTAACTAGTGAAAAACAGCTTTAGTAAAATGATGTACCCATTACAGGTTTTTGTATGCAATAACTAACAAGCGTCCCGTTTTTAGGCTACTGGGCATAAATGGGTTAAAGTCTGCAATGCTTATAATTCAATTGAAGGGCAATTTACATAATTGCGTAAATAAATTCACGGGACCACAAAATGACGTAAAGTGCCCTAAAGTTGAGACTCAGCAGTTTTTCGACTTTGAAGTTAAAAAAGTGCAATTTTAGATGATCTTCGATGATACTGTGGGAAACAGTTGGGATACGGGGCTTTGATCTGGAATTTTTTCGAAATTGAAGACCAAAACATTTGTAATAAACATGTGTTAACCAGGTTATGTGGCAAAAAAAAGGGGGGGGGCAAGAAGGAAAAAAAATCAATCGCCACTCCCTTGGAACATTGCTGGATCCTCCCTTAAACAGCATTTCCAAAAGCTGACATCTTGAGGTGAAACAGATATTTAAAGCATTACCAATTTTCTAAAATAACTAACAACTAGTTTTTTCCCCCTCAACATTTTTCGAACTATTTTTGGTTGTCAACTTTAAGGCACTTAAAATTATTATCAATAGAGAAGAGTTATGGTTGTCCAGGATATTGCTGTATATAGGTTTACAATGTAAAAGTTGTTAGCAACCGTTATTAAAACTTGAATACGAGTAACCTAGGAAAACTTAAACCAGAGAACCCGATGAGAAAATGACAATATCATACAACAAAAACTTCACGTCTTTCTTAAAGCTTTCAAATTTCAAATTAGCTGAAGTTTCGCTGTCTTCATAATATAAAGTATAAGTTGAAGGAGTGCTCAGATACGACGAATAAAACTTCACTTCTTTTCAAGTTTTTTTTTTTTTTTTTTAGTAATAAACAAATATTCATATTATTTTTATTTTGGAAGAAATTTGCACAAAACTTAAAAGATTCCCTGTCACTCCGAAACACGCACTTCTTTGGTGTATTTCTTTTTTCACGTTTTTTCGCATAAAAGTAAGCATTTAAACTGCAAACCTGTATATGTTTTAAATGAATATTTCAAATATGATGAGGAGAAAAAATTAAATTTTGGTGCATTACTAATCGATATAATAGTTAAACACACGCCTAATCAAGGCTACCTATCAGGGACGTCATTTCAAGTTTTTCCAGGGGGGGGGGGGGGCAAAGGGTCCAAACTAAATCCAATTTCATCGGAAAACATCAAAAGCCACGCCCACTTATATGTAAATACATTGATTTCTCAAAGTCAGGGGAGGGGCAATTGACCCCCCTGCCCACCTAAATGACGGGCCTGTTACCTATCCCCCAAAGAACAGTAACACCCCCTCCCCCCCAATACCACTAAGAACCTCCAAGAACGATAACAGCTCCGAAAGTGACCAAAACACCCCAGGTAGCACAAATAACCTTTAAACGTTTTATAAACGTTTTTAAGCGGTTGTTACAACGTTAATAACCATTTTACAACCTTTAAAAAACGAAGTGTACTACTTGGGACCCCCCTAAAAATTTCAAACCTTACTGGGAGCTCCTGCATAATTATGCACTGCAAAAAATAATACAGCTAATTTTATAGTAATAAACTGTAAAATTGGCCTGTAATAAAAATAATAAACTGTAAAATTTTACAGTACTAAAGTGTAAAACAGCAATTTTACGGTACTAAACCTGTAAAGTTGCTAATTTTACAGTAAAAAACTGTACAGTTTTTTACTATAAAGTTAGCAACTTTACAGTAAAAAACTGTAAAATTGCTAACTTTATAGAAAAAACTGTAAAATTGCTAGTTTTACAGTTTATTACTGTGCATTTTAGTTTTAAATTGAAACCTCGGCTGTCAGTATTAAACTGTAAAAACAACAGTTCATTTTTTGCAGTGTATAATAAATATAAATACTTATCTTTTATTTACCGTTCGTAATCAAAAGAAAACAAAACAACATGCATTGAAAACCAATTAAAACAACTAAATCAAAAGAAAACAAAAAAACATGCATTGAAAATCAATTAAAAAGCAGCTCCTCGATTACTTTTATTCTCAGAACATCAAAATGACTCCCCGCAGAGTCCCAACAAAACAATATCCGACAGCACTTCCTATCAACCGCAAAAATTGAGTGACGAGAACAAAACAATTTTCTCCCATTAAAACAGACATTATCGCGTCGAAATTGGAAGACAAATAAGCACATCGTCATCATTATTACCAACAACAAGAAAGAGCCCGAAAATCGAACTGTTATGTCTAACCGGCACTAAAGTTAACAAAAGCTCCAGCTATTTCTCCGGAAAACGATGGAACTTATTCCAGCAGCAAATTATCATAGAAAAGCATACACACAAGAAATGGGGGGGGGGGGGGGGAGCCGTCACGGTTACAGCGGTATGAGCGCCGCCTGCTCCGATTCACCCGGCGGAAAAGATCGATAAAACATTGCAGGCAGCGCGGGAAGGAACAGAGCTGTTCTAAACAGAGTTCGAAGCGTTCCATTGCGCTCCGTGCTCCCTCGCTTTGGGAAACGTGTTCCGTGCTTTTTTTCCTGTGACATGTGCTGGAGCGACAGATTGTCTGTGCAGTGGAATGTTCTGTGTTTTTGCAGTCCCATCTGTTGAAAAAGCAGGGAGCATGCAGCGATATGATTTTTTCTGAAGTTTGTTTATTTTTGCGGAAATGGAAGTGGTTGTTCTGAAAGCTACCCTGATCTCGTGGAGAATTTGAATTTCAGTAATAAGCAAAATATTCCCGCAGTTAGAAAAGTGCACTTGCAATAAGTTACAACTGAGAATAGGTGGTATAAATGGTGCTCACTGAAAATAATCAACTGATATTTGATTATATATAAGTTACTAGCTGTAACTGAATAACTAACTGGAGTTGGTGATATAAAAGTTACTGTAACTGAGAAAAAATAACTGAGAATCGGTGATATAAAAGTTACTCATTGCAACTGAATAACAAACTGGAATTGATGATATAAAAGTTACTGCCAATTGAGAAAAAATAACTGAGAATTAGTGACATTAAAGTTATTCATTGCAACCAAATAATTGACTGGAATTGATGATATAAAAGAAACTAAAGTTGTGACTTTAGGAAACGTGTTCTATGCTTCGTTTTTTTTTTTTTTTTTTCATGTGACATGTGCTGGAGTGACATGAAGTTTATGAAGTGGAAGGTTATGTGTTTTTGCAAGTCACAACTGTTGAAGAAAAGTATGGAGTAGAAAGTGGTATGGTTTTTCAAAAGTTCGTTTTTTTTTGCAAAGAGGGAAGTGATTATTTTAAAAGCTACTCTGATTTCGTGGAGAATTTAAGTTTTTGTAATGATTAGAAATTCCAACAGTTTTCTAATATGAAGAATATGTCTGAGAATTGTTAATGTAAAAGGTATAAGGCTCTGTAAAATATTAACTGATAATCGACATAAAAGTTACTCGTTGTGAATAACACTCAGCATTGATGATATAAAAGTTACTAACTCTAGTTGAGTAACTAATTGGAAAAGCTTATATTAAAGTTACAATAGTTGTGGGCTTTGGGAAATGTGTTCCGTGCTTCGGTTTGTTTTTCCTGGACATGTGCTGCAGCGATGGATTCCTGTACAGTGGAGTGTTCTGTGTTATTCAGCGCATCTGTTGGAGAAAAGCATGGAGTACGAAATGGTATGGATTTCTTTACCTTTGTTTATTTTTAATACGCTTTCTATAGTTTCACACGTGGGTTTGTTTGCGTATATGTATGTATGTAACTCTGAATAAAAGATTAAAAAATTCAAGTTCTTTAGGTAATAAAAGTAATATATTGAAAAAAATTATTAATTCTAAAGGCTAAACTATATTGCATGTTGATGTATTATGAGTGCATGTAAACTTAGCAGAAATTCAGTAGTTTTGTTTGATTAACTTTAAACCCATTTAGAGTAAATCAAACTTACCTTTTTCAGTTTGATTAACTCTAAAAGCTTATTTTTCAGTTTTTTTAAACTTTTTTTATATTATTCAGAGATAACTGGTTATTTCAAAAAGTTACAGTGATAATGCAAATAATGAAAATTTTAGTAATAATCGGAAATCCCAATATTTTTCTAATTTGGAAGTTACGATGATATAAAGTTGCTAGTTGTGAATTACTAACTCCTCTTTGGAATACACTTCGATACAGGTCCCGTTGGCGATCTAACTAGATCCCGCTTGGCGATTTTGCACTTTTATGGTTTGTCCCTTATTGGATTGTATAAAAGTTACAAACAGTAACTGAAAGACTACATGGATTTGATGATATAAAAATTACTAATAGTAACTGAATAACTAAATGGAATTGATCATGCAAAAGTTACTATGATTGTGAAAAAATAACTGAAAATTGATTATACAAAAATTATACTGACTGAAGAAACAACTATGAGTTGAGGATGTACAAGGTAGTAATCAAACTGTGTTCAATCAAGACGGGATTGAATCAGAATTAAGATCTTTTTGCCTCAAACTTCAGAAAAGTGCAGTAACTTTCGAAGCTCTTTTTTCTGTAAAAATTACGGCGAATTATGGTAGTTTTAATTGCGTTTTAAACGTTTTTTTTTTTTTTTTTTGAGCTTGGTTATGAATTAACGTAACCAATTATGACTTTCTTATTACTAGTTGCGTGGCCCGGCTTTGCGTGGTGTACAATAAGAATAAAAGTTACGTCAAGTAGTGAAATGTCTAAAAGTCCCGATTTGATGAAAGTCGATATTCTGCCTGCACGCAGTACGAAAAATGAATCAATTGCCAAAAAATTTTTTAATTCCCCCGTCACAGGAAAAGCCGAAGAGCAAAAACAAGCATTCTTTATTTGCTTATATTCAAGAAAAAAATGGCAGCACCTTATTCTCATCAATAATTTCTTTCACGTCCTGTGCAAGCGATATTAATAAATCCAATTTAAAATTGATTTTTAATAGCTTAAAACACCTATATTTTTTTTTCTGTGTGAAATTAGCAATTAGGAGTTTTTAAAACTTTCGGAAAGGAAATTTACTTAAAAGGTATTTTTCGCGAACTTTCCAATGAGACCAAAATCGAGAATATTCAATAATTATTTTAGGTAAAAAGAGCAATTTTAAGCCATTTTTGAGTCGTTAAATTGAAATTCGAACGGTTTGTTACTTTTTTGGCGTTCGAAAATGCCCCTGCGACCCTTCCCGGGTGCCCAAGTACCTCCTTGCCAAACTTGGTCCAGATCCGACGCAAACTGTGAATTTGTATAGGGAACGTACACACATACACACACATTCTTTGATTTATTTATATGGATCTGCTTCAAGTATTTTCGGACAAAAAAAAATGCTTAAATACTTTTGATGGATAAAAAATTTAATTTAATTGCGGATTTAAATTTTAAAAGATTCTGATCCTCTAGAAAGTAAAAAAATAATAATAGGAAAGTTGAAGTTTTCGGAACTTATAGACTGTAATTTAACGACTTATTTTTTCTGTTGAGAGTAAACAGTAAAATGGGAGAAATAACTATGAAATTGTTTTTCCTTGTCAAGTAAATGAACTTTAAGTAGTCAAAAAACTAGTTGAGTAACAGTATTAAAGAATGTCTAGAGAAAGAAGAGAAAAGTCAGTGGCAAACGTTAATTCTCGTTTTTAAAACATGATTGATAGCTGAACTAAGAATTAAATAGTAACCCATAAGCAAAGGAAAGAACGGAAAGTAAGCTCTCCTGGGGTGCGTAGCAGAAATTCGTTGTATACTAGCAATTTAAGGGTCTATTTATAAAGGAGTATCCGTTATGGATTTTATCAGGAAGTGAAAAAGTAACTGTATATTGTACGTTTAAAAAAACTGTGGATTAAATGCGAAAGGTAGGCGGCAAACTTTGTTTACCATTGTTTTAACTTATTTTTAGAACTTACAAAATGCATTTTGTCGAAATTTCTATTTTTGTTTTTATATTTTATAGGATCAATACGAGGTAAAAAGAAAAAAAAAACCTTTCCAAAATGCTTCCGATACTAGTCAGCGATTCTGGTATAAAGGACGACCCCCCCCCTCCCCCTGAATTAAAGAGTGACTGCTGTTTTTCGCCATCAGCCATTACTTTTCAGAGATAGCCCCCCCCCCGCAACCTTTTTTTTTTTTTTTTTTCAGTGTTCGACAGTTTCATATCAATTAATTTTATTTGGTGGGGAAGTTAATATTCTTTTGAGGGGCTAGACAGGATTTTTTTGGACATTGAGCTCATAGGGGTGTGTCCAGTAGGGTGGGCCAAAAATGACTTTTTTTTTTCGATCATGGGTATTGCAAAAAAGGTGCCATCGGGGGAGCAAAGTGCACAGAAAACAATTTGAAATGTTTTGGTCAATTTCTTAATTTGCCGCAATCGCGTTGAAGTTTGGAAAAAATGCTGTTCTTTCAAGATTTTTAGCAAATTATTAAAAATTTGTTTTAGCACCAAACATCTAAAAATGCATCATATATGACAAACAATTATTTTTGGACAAATGCCCCGAAAACAGCATTTTAACGTTTTGACAAAATTTATTAAAAAGGTATAAAAAAAAAACCCAGGAAATTGCCAAATCTTCTACGCATTTCTGGAAAAGGAAGGAATTATGCTACAGACCTCAACTTTTTTATGGGATTTCTATGCCCCCTATGGCACTTTTTCCGCCCTACCCGTTATCGAAAATAGAAGACATTTTTAAAAATAATTTGCTAAAAATCTCAAAAAAACTTTATTTTTTCCAAACTTCAACGCGGTTGCGGCAAATCAAGAAATTGACCAAAAAATTTCAATTTTTTTTCTGTGAACGTTGCTCCACCAATGGCACCTCTTCCGCAATACCGATCATCGAAATAAAAAAAGAAGTCATTTTCGGCCCACCCTAGTGTCTAGTACTCCAGGTTTGTGCCGGAAAAAAATATATATTTAAAGAAAAGATTTTTTTTTGACGACTTTTTGAATATTTTAAAGGGGATTATTACTATGAGTCTCATTTTTGGCAATAAATGTTCATGATTTTGAAGTTTGACCTGTCCATCACCTCAGAAGAGTATTAAAGATTAATACATAGTACTATTAACCTTTAGTACTCTTCTGAGTAATAGTATTTAGCCTTGAACTGAATGCATAAAATGAAAATGACGAAATTTTTTAAAAAAATTCAAGGGGGAGGGGACGCTATAGCTAAAAAGGGTTGGCATGCGAAGGAGGAACATTTGGAGGCATATTGGGATTCAAGGGGGTCATTTTACATAAGAATCAGCAAAGATGGTGTCAGAAGTATTTTGAGAAAGGTGTTTGTGTTTTGCCATGCAGTGTTATTTATTTGACACTGAAAAACCTTCATAGCTTAAAGAAAAACAATAACTCAAAATATTACAGTTACTCTAATGGTTTCTAGGGAATATTCAAAAATCATAATCATTATGGAATTTATTTTTAATTATGGTTTGCTATTAAAATGTTTATAGAGTAAATTCACCGAAAATCTTACACAAAAATTTTTGTATAACTTCTAAAAATAAGTTTCATTTTTATTTTTAAACATACTTTCACGCTCAATATTTCAGTGCATTCCATTCATAAATGTTTGATTTTAAGTTTAAAACTTCACTTGGTTTTGTTAAAAGTATATATTTTTTAATGCTACATCATTTCTAACATTCACTGTAGTTGCATAAAAAAAAAAAAAAATTAAAGAAAGATTTTGTAAAAAGAATGGAAGCTTCAAACATGTTAAAATACCTCAAAAATGCTTTTCAGGGGAAAAGATGCGAGTTTAAGGATGACGTTACATCCGTGCAATTTCGAAAAAGAAAGGTATAGTTTGAGGATGATAATATCATTCATAAGATTACATTTTTTTCGCACTGAAAAAAAGATTTCACGAGTCACGAAACATATAGGGGAAAGTTGGGTAAAACCGGGTAGTCGGGAGCAAACCGGGTACCCCCTTCTAGCCTCTGTAAGCGCTGCAACCGCGTGAAAAACAGAAGAACTACCTTCCACCTTGATAAAGAAGCAGTGGCGATTGCATCAGAATGCAATAGACACTCTTATCTCGTTCCTGTGAAGGAAATTCTATTTGAGTGGTTTTTACTTACGATTTTTGAGCAAAACAAAATCGAATTGTACTATGTTCCTGTTTCTGCAAGAATAAAGGTATGTAGATCTCTTTGTACAGCATTTAATTACCTTCATTATCATTGTAAGTATTTATCAGTAGCGTTCTGTATAGTCATTTGACGCCATGTCTTATGAAAGCTTTATGTGCGGGGTGAATCCGGGTACTAACCGAGGGGCAAAACCGTATACCCGGTTTCCCCCCTTGATTTTTAAAACATAAGTCTATTATATAATGAAAAACAATTTTTATTTGACCAAATTATTTTACAATGAGGTTTCAAGATAAGATATATTAACCATCGAATCTAACAGCTTCGGAACCCGAACAAATCAATTTACCCTGCAGTTCTAAGTCCATGTCTCCTAACCCTAAACCTATTTCAGATGCATCATTCAGTGTTTCACCTTCCGAATTAATGCCTCCACCGTATACAAAGAGAAAGACAAGGGCGAAAGAGGACAAAAGAAAAGGTAAAACTGTAATTTTGATGGGCTCCCCATACAAACGTCAACTTCAATCTACACTAGAAGCGAAGAAAAAGAAAAATGATAAAAAGAAGACCAAAGGTGGACACAAAAAAAAAAAAAACCTGATAGAAAGAAAAATGAATCAAAGAAAAGGCAACAGCAAAAAATTAAGTCTAAAGAGAGTTAAACTAACTTACAGCTCATTAATGTGTCCTGCTATACTAATTATGATATTTTATGACAGCAGTTAACATATGTTGCTAAATAAAACTTGAATTTTGTGAAAACTTTTAAATTTTTTATTTTCCCATAGCAATAACATATCTACCCGGTTTTACCCCACTAGTGGGGCAAAACCGGGCAAAATGACTTCTTTTACAAAAAAATTTGTAAAAATTCAGAAAAAAAAAACTGAAATGTTTTCAAGACTGCGGTTCCATTAACAGATAAGTAGAGCATACTTTTGCCAAATTTTGTTCCTCTATGCTAAAAACTGTGAATTTTGGGAACCTTCAAACCTTAGGTACCCGGTTTTACCCTACTTTCCCCTACCTGGTACTTTTTAGTGTTGTTTGGGTCTTTAACGTTGAACTTATAATTGAAATCAGTTCTGAAATTTTACTATTCTTCTAATTCTCAAATAAAAGGAACTTTTGGAAAACAACCGATTCTGTATTCTGCAAACTTTTTTTATTCTAACAGTGATTTTTTCTCTAAATACATTTGCTTTGCATTTAAAACTTTTAGCTTCTTGGTTTGAAAAAGACATGGAAAACATGAATTATTTATTAAGTTCTATATTTATTTATCTTTCCAGATAACAGCAGAAGAGTACAGCCTGCAAGTTTCTTTCGCAAACATTCTAAAACAAAGACGATCTTTTCAGACGCCAAAGCGAAACATGTGATTTCTTTCAACATTTGCATAAAAAAGTTGGCAATGGCAGGAAACTAGTTTGAAGATGTGATGTCAAAAGCTTCTGATGTACTGCTGGCATAGCAGGAAAGTTTGTCAGAACGAAAAACCAGATTCTGATGAAGGAAAAAAAGCAAGAAAAAAAAACTTGCATCTGTGCACTTTACGAGATAAGATAACCTACAACTTTTAAAAGAAGCGAACACAATCGTGCATGAAAGGATTTCCATGTCTTTTTTTTTCCGAAGACACTTTTAAGTTACAAATTAGAAACTTGATCTGAGAGGGAACTCGATCTACAGAACTCAGACGACCTGGAGCATAAGGAGGAATAACGACCACTTTGTATAATGAGGTAAGATAGTTCAAGAATCTTTTTCGTTTTTACCATTGTATAACTTTTTTTAAATGCATTACTCTGATAAATTTTTACACACAAACTTTCAAGCGGTTTTGAAGTTTTCTTTTAATAGGGTACTCTAACCAGTAAATGAACTTTTATCCCAATTTCACTTCCAGAAATTTGATACAGTGAACTCTCTATACGCCGCCTCATTCATGCGTTTTTTTCACTTATACGACGATTTTAAATGGTCCCAGCACATTCCACAGCAAAATAATGATAGTATCGTTCGTTTATGCGTCTCTCTAAAGATAAATATTTCACTTATGCGCCGAATTTTCCCTAAAATGTATGAAAATTTATTTATTTTCTTTAAAAAATTAGCATTTCTCTTTACTTTCCTCTTTAATCTTTCGCTTTCACTGCTCACGGAAGGCATTTTTTCCGCACGAACTAGAGTTCGGAGAGGGACAATTATCTATTATGCATCGTTTTAAAGGGGTCATCGGTTTATAACTAGGTATACTGCAATTTTTGTTTTCTCTTTTTTTATCATTGTAGTTACGTTGCAGTCATTGCCAAACCGTAGTAATATGTCCCTTTTCTATAGAAACATTCTCATTCACTCTCTCATTCGAACCTATGTTGAGTTTTAGTCCTATAAATAGGCTTGTTCACTTATACGTCTCTCTCACTCATGCGCCTTTTCTGTTGGTCCCTTGGGCCGGCGCATAAGTGAGAGTTCACTGCATTTGGTACGCGACACCAAACATATTTTTATTGAGATGATTAATTGTGAGAAGGCCATGCCACGAAAACGCCATCATTTTGTCACGCACGTGACGTTCATATATTTCATTACAAAGCAGTCATTTTAAAAAATAGTATTATCCGTCCTTAAGCCGCGCCTGGCACTCGCGAACCATTCCACTCAAAAAGTTGATGGGTTGTGAGTGGGAACTTTTCGAGTTTTCAATTTAAAACTTGCATTTGCTATATCCTTCTGACATATTCAACTGAACTATGTGTTTGAAATTAGGATCGTTCTTCGTTGCTTGATACGGCTCAAAATGCTTTTTATTATTCTTTCCCATATTGTTAGCTTACCTAATTTATACTGCTCAGAAAGAGTCACCCTAAATTACGGGCCCTGCTCCACATCAGCGTAAAACGCGACCGAAACCGAAAATCCGGATACCTTCTATAGGAACACTATGTAATCCATTTTACGTTTCTGCTTTATTTTTCTGCTTTACGTCGATGTGGAGCAGGGCCCTAAGTCTCTAAATCAGAGAGATTGAACAGACGGAGATCTACCCTGAAAAAATGAATGTTATTTTTACAGCTAACTTTACAGTACTAAACTGTAAAATTGCTAATTTTACAGTAATAAAAGATAAAATCGATAATTCAACAGTTTATTACCGTTCATTTTACTGTTTTAAACTGGAACAATTGCTGCTGTATTATACCGTTGTTTTTACAGTATAATACAGCTAAATTTTACAGCAATAAACTGTAAAATGTCTAACTTTACAGTAAAAAACTGTAAAATTGCTAATCTTACAGTTTATTATTTATTACTGTGCATTTTACAGTTTTAAATTCTAACCTCGGCTGTCAGAATCATACTGTAAAAACAACAGTTCAATTTTTGTATAATAGTGCGTCGGATCTTCGTTTTGAAATCTTTCCGTGCGTCCGTTTACGACGCACGACCAGCATACATGAGCCGGGAACCGTGTCTTGCGTGATAGATAAAAGAAGAACGACGAAGAACACGGGAACTGCCGACGTTTCTTTTGTTGTCGCTCACAATCGGTAATTTGGAGGATTGAAGGGCGACTACACGACAGAAACGGCCTGCAGCAGGCGCAACACATAAAAACAAAATAAAATTGGTGGTTTGTTGCGCAGTCGGAGCTTTATTTGCATGAGAGCTTACAGGAACTCAGTTCCTTTTGGGGGAATTTTTACAGGTTAGGTGTAATTTCAGGTTATTTAAGGTACATCACCACATTGGGACAAGTATTTTTTAAAGAAAAGACAAAACATTTATTTCTTTGGTGTTTCTAGAAAAAGGGGCATAAAAGTAGTAAGAAAAAATAACAAATACTGCCAACTATTATATACTTTGAAGCAATGGGACAATTTTTGTGTATTTTAGCCCGAAAATTGATAAATACAAAAAGGGCTGTCATTATTTCATACATATACCACAATTATGTATGAAATTAGGTGGCTGAGAAGTTGAGTTTCTGACTTTACACTTTGCAAACTAAATACTAGTTTACTTGTAAAACAAATGATGATTGGCAAAAAAAAAAAAAAAAAATCAGCCAACTAAGACCTTATCTAACCAAGTTAGGGCTATTTTCTGAAAGCAAGACGAACCCGAAAATCGTGATTGGTCAAGCTGTTTCAGATGCAGGTTCCAGCTTTATTATAACTCAGTATTTTTAATAGCACACTTAGTTTTGTCAGAAACAATGAAAAAATTTAGTTTCTAGACTTAAACATAGTCGAGTTTACAAGTAAACACCGAATCAGTTACACCAATCAGAGACAGCAGTTTTGCCCTCGTTTTGGGCCTGGAAGAGCTATAACCAACTAGTGGAAGGGGAAGAGGGTCACATTTCTAGCTTTACAGAAGAGCTTAGTCATTTTCAGGGCCCATAAAGAAATTTAGGGCGGAATTCAGGTGAAACGCTGCATCTGCAAAAGTGCATTTGCGCAAAAGCGCCAAATTGGCAGTTTTGCGCAAAACAACGTTTCACAGGAATACGAAAACCCGAACATTTGCGTGTGCAACGCACTTTTGCAGATGCAGCGTTTCACCTGAATTTCGCTCTGAGATGATTCATCGACATTAGCGTTTAATGCACAAGCGCAAGCGAGTATGATATTAAATTTTGATTGTTAAAGAAGATGAAATATGCTTTTCTTTCTGACGTAATCAAGGGTGCCCAACTAGGGGGCGGGAAGTTATAGCACAGACTACCTCAGTAAAATGTTTAAGGGTGTTGAGCAGCAAGTTAAAGGCTAAAGCAGCACACTGCCAGCTCAATTACACTATCCAGAGACTGCGGTTTCGTTCTTGTTAGAACTCCTCAGTCTGGAATAGGAACACTGTTAAAAATAAATGTTGTTTTTACAGTATAATACAGCTAATTTTATAGTAATAAACGGTAAAAATATCTAATTTTATAGTAATAAACAGTAAAATTGCTAATTTTACAGTAATAAACTTCAAAATTGCGAATTTTACAGTTTATTACCGTGTATTTAACAGTTTTAAACTGGAACCTCTGCTGCCAGCATATCACCGTTGTTTTTACAGTACAATACAGCAAAATTTTACGGCAATAAACTGTAAAGCAATAAACTGTCTAACTTTATACAGTAAGAAACTGTAAAATTGCTAGTTTTAGCATTTGTGTTTTAAATTGGAACCTCGGCTGCCAGTATTATACTGTAAACACAACGGTTCATTTTTTGCAGTGTAGTAGCAGGGCTGGAGACAGAAAACATCGAAAAGAAGCTAAAAGTGCCAAACGCACTGTTAGCTGAAGAAAGAAAGTTTGGGAAGCTTTCACCTTCAGTAAAGTTAAACCGCGCCATTGCAGCGGTCTCTATTAGCTGGTGCGCAAATTTTACTTTAGTTATCAGTTTGCTTCACACTCTCAGATTCTATAAGATATTTTCTGCCCCCAGCCCTGTTTCTACCTATTTCAAACTGATGAGCTCTAACAAGAACGAAACTAGTCTACGGATGGTATAACCGAGATGGCGGTGTATTACATATAGTTTAGGGAGGGGGCTGTTTTAAAGCTTAATTTTATCTTTTTACGGGCTGGACCTTTCGGTCTAGAGGGTATAGGGGTTTCGGTCTAGAGGGGGTAGTCTTCGTGGGGATTGGTATTGCTCTTGAGAAAGGGGGTGGGAATGGCTATCGCTGCTGTAATTATTTGGGAAAAACCTGTCGTTTAGCTCGTGTAAAAAAGACCGCAAGGATAATTTAAACTTCTTTAAAGAGATAAATAAAACAAAACTTAATGCCTCGACCAGAATAATGCCCTACCAAAGATTAAGAGACATTAATTTCGAGCTTTAATCCCGAAACACGAGCTGGTTCATAAACAAAAAGCCATAACCGCTCTCCGTGAAACATCGATTCTTTCATTCTTCCCTTTTCCGGGGAATTGTCCGCGGTCATTGGGGAAGAATGACGCCTAACGAAATCCGATTTGCAGCTGGGCCTTAACGAATATTGATGAGCTTTCATCCCCAGTCGGCATCGGTGGCCAATGGGGAGCGAGCTGCGAATGGGATGAAGCGATCTCTACCTGCGGGCGGATGCGGAGCACGTACGGGAGTCGGAAAAGTTTCCGTATCCGAAATAACCGATTCGTTTCGGAAAACTAGGTGTTGGAATTGCGAGAGTTTTGGATATGGAGTTTTCAGCGTTATGGAAAGGGTTTCGCGGAAAAAGATTTCTCAATAGAAATGTAATTGATTAGAACATTTGTAAAATTTAATTACTGATTTTTCAGATTTAGAAACAAATTCAAAAACATGTACTGTCCGTCCCACATGAAACGTCCCACGCCCCTAGCACTCGCGAACCATTCCACTTAAAAAAAGGGTGATGGGTTGCGAGTGGGAACTTTCCGAAGTTTTCAATTTAAAACTTGCAGTTGCTATCCTTTTGACATATTCAACGAAACTATGTATTTGAAATTACCATGGTTCTACGTTGTTTGATACGGCTCAAAATGCTTCTTATTATCATTCCACTTATTGTTATCTTACCTATCACCCCTATTTTGATAAAATTGGAGAAGACCTGACGCATGCGTAATTTGAACGGAAGGTTTTACCTAAAAAAAATCAGGCACTATACTGTGTAAGAGTTGAATAAATACCTATGTGCTTAAAAAGTAAAAAGCCATAGAACAGCGTAAAAAGGTACAAAATTGTAGGAAAACTGCATACTCGTGTTTTGGAGCAACAAGGAACTCCTCTTTTGCCTTAAGGCAAAAGAAGTGAGCTTATGCATGAAAAGACATCCAACAAGCCTCTTGTCTGATGTCTCCTCATGCAAAAGCTCAATTGTTTTGCATTGAAAATGCAAGCTGCTACAAAAACCCGTTATTAGTGTAAAGCAGTGAGAAACAGCAGCACCTAAGCAAGGGCTAAGGCAGGAACATGCAATACACCGCCAACGTATGGGGTTAGTGCCAGAATTATATGGTTTATTATGAGTGCTTTAATAGTATTCAAAAAATATATAAATGCAACAAGAGCAATATCAAAACAAGCAAAAAAAAAAAAAAAAAACACACACACACACACACACACGCATACACATAGATTCACATTATCATTGTACAAGAAGTACGTACGCGTGAATTGATGACAATGAGATCTTATTTTATATTTATATTTAGATTATTTTGTATTTTCTATGCCACGCGAAAAAAAACTTAAATCTTCTTTTATTTCTGTCTTGAGTAATGTAATTCAATGAGCGCCCCCCCCCCCGCCACGGCGTATCCCAGAAGATAAAAATATTTCTGCATAATATAGAGAACACGTTAGGCGTCGTCACGGTTGCAGATAGCACATTAGCCATGAAAATGGCGCCTCAGCATGAGCTCCCCCCTAGATAGCAAGCGGCCTGCAAGCATTTAATCTTCACATCTAAAACCCCCTTTCAGTGTAGGAAAGTAACCGGAAAGCCGGCAAAAGCAAATTAAAAAATCCAAAACTGCCGACAAAACGAAGAGTACTTCTACTCCTCCCATGCATCGCTCCACTGGACTGAGAAATGGTTGACTGCCATTGTGGAATGAAGTTCGGGGAGATGGACTGATGGAATCTATTTATTTTCCATTTTGTCATTCCGAGCGCTGATCCGGTCGAATAGAGCCAATTTAGCGGACGGTTTAATAACAATCATCAGACAGATGGCATACAACAGTAGTATAAAAAACAAGGGAAAACCCAAATGTTAAATGCTGTTAAAATAAGTTTATAGCAATATAAAATGCCGGTTCTCCATGAATGGCGTTTTTCCATACAGAAATACAATTGAATTTACTAATGGCTTTTCCAAATCAATAAAAGGCAAACTATTAGAAATTTTGTACGAAGGCAATTTTTAACTAAGGTGCTATACACCACATTACCCGAGAAATACAATTGCTGCATGCAATGGGTGAAAGAATATTATGAACGAAATCAGATTTCTTTTCTTGGGCAAAGAATACATATTCATAATGCTAAAAGACTTGCTGTGACTTTGGCAGGTAAGAGCCAAATATAGAAATTTCGGATCTTTTATAGCTACTAATGGTGGACAAACCAAAGCTTGGGAAGGAGTGACACAGAGGGACTCTCGGAGTCCCTCTGAGCATCCCCCCCCCGCCGGTGCCCCAGAACAAGATACAAAACAAACGTAAAATATAAAAACTGCTCCATTCGCGCGCAAGAAAAAGAAAAAAATATCATCCAAATTTTGTAACTGTGTTTAAACCCAGGTAGCACAAAAAACGTTTAAACGTTTTATAAACGTTTTTAATCCGTTGTCACAACGTTAATAACCATTTTACAACCTTTAAAAAACGAAGTGTGCTGCTTGGGAAGTCAGGTCAAAAAAATAAAATAAAATGTATAAGAAAGAAATTGTAAAATTAATTTATCAAAAATCAGACTACAAGATATGCGAATGCGCAAAAAAAGGTACTTATGTCAACCAAATTTCACTTTGCCAGGTTTTTCGGCCCTTTAGGTGCCACCGACAAACAACCAGGGTATTTTGCTATAAGTTTCGACTCAAGCTTGCTCAATTTTAAAATAATGAGCAAAACCTCATCAGAATTGAAGGGCTTGGGAGATGAAGGGCCGATGGGACAAAACAGCAATTGCGAGTCATTAAAGTTCAAAGTTTTATTGTTGCAGTTGTAGCTGCGTTTTTGTTTTCTGGTTTTGTCGTTAGTGTGGGCATGAAATCGGTCTAATGACATCTACTGTTTGATGTACCAAGCTTTATTTGCTTACCTGCATCCATTGCTTACCATTGTCCAGAGTGTTTATTTTTTAAAATATAACACAGCCCCTTCATCCTCCAAGCCCTTCAAATATGGTAAAAAATTAAATTTTGTACACTAACCAATGATAAAGATTGAATAATCATATCTCCTGATTGCCCACAAGAATTCTAAACAGCCTGCGATATAAACATCCGAATTCCTAAAGCTTTATAAGGTCATTTCAAACCAAAAATAAAAGCCAGCGCAGAGCGAAAATAACAAATGCCTTTACGACCTAATATCGAGGCCAGAGAAATAACTCCAAGAAGAGGTTTTAATGTCCTCGAAAAATTCTGAAGATGGCTGCCGTCTTGAAATAAGGATTCTTTTATTGTGATGCCCCGAGGATAAAGTGAAGGTTTCAGTGAAGGGAAATAAAAGTATTTTTTATTAGTTCGGAAGGAGATGCCAGAGATATGGAGAGGCTGGTCACTGCCATTAAACTCTTGGAGTATCTGGCAGTTGAGAGGCAGCAGTAAGAGCAACGCTTAAGGAAAGCTTCGGATATGAGAGTTAAGAAACATATTAATGAAATATATTATTATTTCAGTACAAACATTGTAAAGTAAATTTGTGGCATAAATTTTACACTTTCAAAATTCTTACTCTTTCAAAATTTCAAAAAGCAAAAGCTAATTAAGTTTATTAATCACTGCTGACTTATTTCAAGCGAACGCTCATGAAACCTACAAAGCTAAATCTAAAAAAGTTTATCTGCTGCTCCTGCCCTCTGAAGATTAAGCAGCACATTACCCATGTTGATGTTTTGCATGTTCGTTTTACATTTCACGTAGTTTTAAAAGGTTTTTCTAATGTTTCTTATTGTTGTTCTATTTATTTTTGTTACTCCAATTTATACAGTTACTCTTCATAAGCATTTATTCTCTTCTTATATTCATATAATGCAATTGATATTTAGCTGCAATAAAAGCGCTAGTTAATTTGCAGAACTTCAACTGTTAATCTTGCATATATGAAATATATATATATACGCACTGGTGTACTTAATTCTGAACACTTGATTTTTTAAAAAATTTCATCATTTAACAATGTATATTGAATAATTAAATTTATTTATTTCACTTAAATCATTGAAGTATAACTTATCGAATATAAATGCATTCATTTTATTTAAATATTACCTGAACTTTGAATTACTTTATTTTTCATTCAAATTACAAACCAAGGTTGTATTCAAATTAATTTTGATTTATTTAGATAATTAGGTTTGGCAACGAAATATGACAAAAAAAGTAATGTCCCCTTTTTATATCACAAAAGTTACAAAACAATTGGTCTCTTATTGCTCAAAAAAATCATAAAAATGTGCTTTGCAAGTGGGCAGATTTATTTGTCCGCCACTGTATAGTATATACAGTATTCTTGAAGCTTCCCTTCTAATTTTAAAAGGGAATATTTCCTCTATTTACCTCAAAAATTAAAAGCGCAGTAAACCATTCATTTATTCAATCGGATTTTGCTGGAAGTTTGAGAAGATGAGGCGTCGAAGACATGATACACAAAAAAAAAAAATTTTTTTTTTCGAAATTATTTCTAGTGCACTTAAGAATTTACTCGGCATTTTTCTCTTAATTAACCTCTTGACTCTTTACTTTAAAGAGAATTGATTTCCGCAGCAGTGAATTAGGAAGAAAAAAAAAAGGTAACTCGACTGACTTGCTTAATTTAAGGCTCTTGATAAATCTTCGACAATGTTCTCTCTTATAAGAGAATCTTTCTTTTCGAAACTGGAAAGTTATTTCTATGTCCCTTCTATTTTCCAACTTTGATCGTGCAAGGAGTAGCAAAAGTTCGGTTATTCATTGAATTTGACTTCTTCTCTGAGAGTTTAAGTTTCTTTGTTTAAAAAAAATCAATAGAAAATGAAAATACTTATACAAAAGAAAGAGGGGAAAGGTTATGTAAGAAAAAAAGGCGAAGACTCGAAAATTCTAAATTCTTTGCTGCTTTACCACGTACTTTTGTGATTTATTTCATGGTATTTTCATTAAAAGGATAATTGTTTTTTGTAGAACTATTATTAAATCTCGTAAATTGGACGAGAGCACTTGATCTTTGGGTCAAAAACATGTCTCGGTATGCTCTTTCGAATGGTATCGTTTTTAACTTGTCCTAAAGTCGTGTGGTTACGTGGTGAAAATAGGTAAAAAATAGAAGAAAACATTTTTGAAAAATTTAATTATTTAACTTTAAACTGCGTATTTTTATAGCTAGGTACTATTAATTATGTTTTTTAAAGCTTTAAGTACTAAAAAAAAATGGTTCAGGTAGTTTTTCGAGTGAATAAACAATTTTTGTTGAATTTGTGACAACGATTACAGGCTAAAATTAGTTACAAAGTCACTGATCACGATTTCGACTACGTCAAATCTTAAAGATTTTGAACACAATTGAAGTTGCAAGTGGATAAAGGTGATATGTGACATTTGAATTTCGCCGATTTACACAAATTCAAATCAGTGAGTGCTCAATCGTGTTAACTCACAAATGCAATTGAAGGGGCAAGTGAAAAAAGGCGATATGTGACCTTTTTTTTAATTTCTAGAAAAGCCTTAAAAAAAAAAAAAAACTTATCACCTTCATCCATGGTAAAAAGTAAGTTTCTCCAAAATTGCCACATATCACCTTTATCCACGTGTCCCTTCAATTTTAGGGCTTGGAAGATGAAGGGCTATGTGACAAAACAGAAATTTAGAGTACTGCAACAACAATGAAGCTCTAAGTTTTATTGTTGCAGCTTTTTTGTTTTCTGGTTTTGTGGTTAGTGTGCGTATGAAATTGGTCTAATGACATCTACTGTTTGATGTACCAAGTTTTATTTGCTTACATGTATCCATTGATTACCATTATCCAGAGTGTTCATTTTTTAAAATGTAACATAGCCCCTTTATCATCCAAGCCCTTCAACTATGATAACAGGAATTTAATACATTTAAAATGATTACGATTATACAGAAACGTAATCAATTATAGTCAGTTAAGACTACGTAATCGTAATTACTCCAAGTAGGAGACCTGGAGTAATCACGACACATACACATGGGTTACTAAAGATAAAATAACGTGAATTAACACCCTGAACTGTCGTAGCTTTTAAAATTATTAATTTTATCATAATAAAGACTAAAAAGCAATCTAGAAGTTTAGATTGGGCGATATTCCCCTTAAGGTCAGGGCAAGGCTTAAAAAGAAAATTCCCTTTTGTTGTGCAAAGCTTACGATACAAGTTTTGCTGAAGGAAAAAGAGATACAAGTCGCCCCCATTAATGTCAGATTTGTCCTGTTTGCTCAGAGAGAGATATGAAAGGAGGCCGCCGCTTTCCTCCCCAATTTATGTTTCGTATTATTTCAATAAAAATCGCCTGCCCTTAAATCTGGCAGCGCAGAGGAAAAGGCAATCGATTGAGCTATTTTTCGATTTAGGAATAAATTTCTATTTTAGAGCCCAGATTTAGGAGGGGATATAAAAATGAAAAGTGCGGTTTCTGAGAAGAAATAGAAATTCAAATGACATCAAACTTTATACGACATCATTTTTAAAAAGTAGCAAGAACTTGCGTCCAGAACTAAACGAGCCTATTTTTTCGTATACTAAAATCGACTTTCTAGCAGCTTACGCCAAACATACATATTTAACATTTAAAATTAATATAAAAAAAACATGCGTCTCTCATCTGATGAAAAGATACATATCAAATAAAAAACAAAAAATTAAGTAGTAGCATTTTTTATACAGTGGCGCTTATGTATTTTCAAAAAATGCCCTCAAAATAGCTAAATCGAAAACATCTTTTCTGCACATGTTTTGTTAAAAGCTTTTTAAACGAAGTTTGTTTGAAGCAAATCAGCTTTTAACCCTACACTGCGTGATTTTTTATTTTTCTTAGAAAAAAATATATGTGTTTGTCAATGTAATAAGAAAACATGGAAAAATATTGAAAAAAATTCAACTCTCAATTTTCACCACTTTCTAATTAAAAATAGTTTTGTTGCCAATTGGCTACACCATGCATTCAACAGATAAAAATGATTTTAAATGATAGTCTTGAAATTAGTTTTTTTTTTTTTTTTTGTAAAAAAATAGAGGAATTGAGCATTTGGTGCACCTGTACTCTTATAATCCTTTACATTTTGACATTTTACATCATTGTTTATTTATACTGTGTTCTTTCCGATGATCAATTCTGTCAAATCTGATATCTTTCGGAGGCTCTCTAGCGCAAGCTCTTTTTTTTTTTTTTTTTTATAACTCTAGTTCCCCTGTAGCTAATGGTCTCTCTCCTTTTAATACGCTTATTAACTTCACAGGTGGGTTTGTTTGTATGTATGTATGTATGTATGTGTGTAACTATGAATAAAAGATAAAATTTACTTTCTCTGCAAATATAAAAGTAATACATTTAGTATTATTTTTAATACTAAAGGCTAAACTGTATTGCATGTTGACGTATTATAAGTGCATGTAAACTTAAGGGCGGATATTCAGTAGTTTTGAAAATCAGAGGAAAACCCGTGATGATCACAGCGCATTCCTATGTAAAAGCGTATATTTTAGTTTTTTTCAAAACTATATTTTAAAATTATTAATAATTTTACTTGTCCGTGTAAGCACAACGTTTGTGCTGCCTGAAAACTACAATGAACACGTTTTGAAGGCTTTTCCCTATTGATTTTTTGTTTGTTCACTCTGTCGAACATCAGCTAAGCATTGATAATTGCGAGGTCTAATAAACGGTAGAACAGCCGAAAGTACCACTTTTGGGTCCGCATGATTATTTTATACCTTCCAAAAAGAGAAAGAAGCTAGCGCGAAACATAAACAAAGCACATACTTCATGAACTACAGAGATGAATCGAAGTGTTCTCTGGATACTTACTGCATAATGTTGCCAAATGGCTACAGACATGTATTATGTCCTAGATTTTTTTCAAATAATTATTTTGATGTAAAACGCATCTTAAACGAAAGACAAATGTTTATTTTATTCATGTTATTTTTTTAAAAGACAAGGAAAAATATTTAATTGTAAAAAATAATTTCAAAACTTGGTAGTTTAAGTGATTTTAGAAGCTATAAATATGGATTCATTTAAGAGCATGTAACAGAGCAGTGTTGCCATGTATGGAGGATAAATGGTGATAATTGCTTTAAATATACCCAATACTTGCTTTTTATGCATTGAGTTGCCTTATGACTACATTCTGCTATTCATAAGGAGGACAAATTGTCCATGTATCCAATTGGCAACACCATGCAGTGTAGGGTTAAGGTCAGGATCTAAATAGGCCGTTGATTTTCCCGTAAAAGCTAATGTTTTTTTTTTTTAAACTTTACAAAATTGAACAAAAAATTGTTCAAATCAAAAACAGAAATATGGGATCAATTAATTTCAAACATTAAAAATATCTTACGGACGAACTCCTACTTACATACCAAATGATTGTTTCGTTTTAAACCTATGATATTTCTAAATCAAATTATTTATGATTCATTTTGTAAAAGCATCGATTCTGTTTGATTCGCAGCTCTAGAATTATGCCATCTATCGGTGAGTTAAGAAACAAACCGAAAAGGTAAAACATCAATTTGTAGTAAAAAGGCTCAGTGAACAGGTCAGTTTTACTTCCTTCAGCAGCCTTTAAAGAGACTGCAGCGCCTCCTATAATTTATTCGAAATGAGAACTGTTATTATTTACAATTTTAAAAGTTAGACGATCGTTTAATTATCTCATGCTTTAAATTTGTCCAGATCTGTAGCTCTGTTTTAACTACATTACCAGTGGCGTACCTAGGGCAGTAGTGGTCTTGCCACAGACGTAGCAGTCGGGGAGGCGGGGGGGGGGCGGTATTTTGACCGATTAAAAAAAGTTTTTTTTTTTAATTATATGAGTAGGCCAATATTAAAGAGAACACTCACCAGAATAAGAGCTAGACGGGAAAATAAAACATCTAATGAGATTTCATTGCGAATCATTACAAATATTTTTAAAAAGAATATCAAAGTTGCAATATTATCTTTAAACTTCCCGAATAATCAGAATAAGGAATGAAAAAGGAATTGTTTTGGGAGGTCAAAGTGACCTTCCATCTTGGCGACCATGAGGGGGAAGGGAAGCAATTTCTTAGATTCGCTAGAGGTGTTGGACCCCCTACTGGCTGCCAGGAAGGCACAGTTGACAAAAATAGTTTTCTCCATTAATCAATCGATGGCTTGATACTTCTTTACTACAGACGGCATTGTTTTTTTTTCTTTTTGAATGCAAGTGATATACATAGTATATTCATCGTCATAGATTCATATTTATCGATTCGTTCTTGGAGCACCATCAATCACAGAACAATCCGGTGCAACTGGAATGTATGGCTGCTAGCAGCCATTAATCTTCGGCTGAAATCTTGGACGGCATTTCTCCGCAAAAGTCGAAGATTGCAACAAAAGAATGAGTATTTCGACCTAAACTAACCAATAACCGATGTCTGGATAAGTTGCAAAATAGAACTTTTATTTGTAATCCTTCTAATATACGCTGTGTGATTCAGAAATAACCGAACTTTTTCATGACAGAATAAAATAAGAATGGTAATGTGATTTAAAGCTAATATTTATCCAAAACGAAATCCATTTAAATATAAAATACAACGTTTTAAAATATCAACTAATGTATGCATAGATTTCTATACTCGGTGTTGGAAGTGTTTTTAGTACAGAAAAACCTCTCTGACAGGGACGTCAGTTCAAGTTTTTCCAGGGGGGGGGGGGCAAAGGGTCTAAACACAATGCAATTTGATCGGAAAACATTAAAAACCACGCCCACTTATATGCAAATACATTGATTTCTCAAAGCCAGGGGGGGGGGGGGGCAATTGACCCTCCCTGCCCCCTTAAATGACGGGCCTGCTCTCTGAGCGGTCACCTCCACAAAGCGGCTGCCCCTCTTAACGGCCAATTTTTCGAGGCACGGATTTTTTTACCCCTTCATAGACATATTTAACAGAAGTAGAATCCATGTTCTTCATAAAATTCATTAAACAAACCAAGGGTCTAACATAATTCAGGTTAATTTGTGCAGCAATTAGCGCTTTTTTTTTTTCAAAATGGAATTGAAGGGGCAAGTAGACAAAGGTAATATGCGACATTTTTTAAAATTTCTAGAAAAAGCTTTTAAATAAAAAAATGTTGTGTGTGTGTGTGTGTGTGTGTGTTTTTAATGGATTTTTCTCAACTGGTAAACGGGGTCATATTCTTAGTTACCAATCATTTCTGTGACTGAGGGAACATGATACTGATGGATTTATCACCTTCATCCACGGTGAAAAGTAGGTTCAAAAAATTGTCACATATCACCGTTATCCACTTACCCCTTCAATTACTCCTAAATGTCCAATCAAGTAGCCGTTGTTGTTAAATGTTCCAATCAAGTAGCCGTTGTAGAACTGTTCAGCACAGCAACTAGATCATGTGAATCCATAACTTTGCTCAGATTTCCAACCAGAAAACTAAATAAATAACGAACAAAATACTTATTAATTTTCCACTCCGTCCCGTTATTGGCTCCAAAATAAAAAAAAAAAAAAAGAAAGAAAGAAAACACCAAGGACAAGTTTTAAAGTATTTCCCTTAACTCAGGCCGGAAAAAACTCGGAAGATTTTCAACGTTCCATAAAATCCAGCAGACGCCTCTTAGGAATACTTGACATAATATCTTTTCTGGGTGACAGGATTAAGAGAGGAAAAAATGCCGCTTTCCGGGCGACTCAAGGTAGATAAAAAGGTGAAGCTTCTAAAAAAAAAAAAAAAGAAAACTGCGCTGCTTTATTCTCTGTCGCTTAGACCAGCAGGTTTTAAGCAATAAATTCCAACCGTGATGCGCATTTTGAGCTGATATTTCGAAGACTCTACGGAATTCGTAGGTTGAGAGGATAAGAGATCCGTTCCGAATTGGTTTAGGCCCCTTTTTCGTGAGTTTTGAAATATTTGACATTTTTTTCTTCTATATTTCAGTAAAAAAAGGTGATTTATCTATATACATAAAAATGGATGTTTGTTGTAGGTTTGTTCCTTATACAAACCCACAGTTTTGGTCGGATTTTCATCAAACGGCAGGGGCTCCTTGATGTTTTGAAAGTAAACAGCCCTTCAGGGTTTTGAAATTTAAAAAAAATTCAAAAAGCTCAAAATTCAAATTTTTTGTCGCAAAACGGCCATTTTTTTTTCAATATTGATTATACAGAGTAGTAGAGGTAAGCCTTTAAGCATACAAATGGATAAATTTAACGCATTTAAACATGAGTATTTTCCGACAAAGATTACGATTAACAATGAATTATCAATTTAAGGCTGACCTACTTCATTTTAGCATGAAATAAGTCAAAAAAAATTACTGATAATTATTTGTATTCAACACTATTTGAATCACTATGTTGTATTAATAAGCACCCAGGCAAAGCCGGGTGATAATCTAGTTAATAAATAAATGGGAGAGAGATACATTAACCCATTAATGCCTAGCGTCCCTTTTTAGGGACGGTCCAAAAAGTGAGTCTGAATTTTCCAAAAATGAACATTTCAACCAAATAATTGTGTTCAATTATTGCTTTGGTATTGCTTCAATTCTGTATTAACAGATTTCAGCACATAACCGCTGTAAAGTGTGATCTGTAGCCATTTGATTATGATCTTCATCAAAAATTACATCGTTCACAATCTCAAGAACAAAAAACTAAGTTTTTAAAGTAATTAACAAGTAAATCTATCTGTGTTTGATATATGTGCTACTTTGATCGATGTTTTAGTTTACCTTTTTTTGCAATTTTGTAAATTTTAAATTTTTTTAGGATTTTATAGCAATTTAAGAACGTCCCTAAAAAGGGACGCTAGGCACCAATGGCTGCATTGTTTAACCGTTGCTGGTTTCTTGCTTAGAATCTATAATTTATATCAAAAGAAGTTAGTAAATGTTTTTAGACTGAAAAACAGATAATAATTGTCATTTTTAAAACTTATTTTATTTTAAAAATCTAATTAAATTAAATTAATTAATATATAAACTTAATTATACAACGTTCTTAAATATTTTCTCTCTTTTTCTTTTAATTACAAAAAATACTCAAGGTAAATTTTGAAAGAAAGCTATTTCAAAAATGTAGTTCTTTAAAACACTAATTATTCGTTGTATTTAATTACTTTCCATTATGTATTTAGGTGTCTATTATTGTTTAGTCTGACTGTTGAAGAAGCCCTAAGCTGTTTCAAAAGCTTAGCATTTCACCTTGATGAAGAATTCAAGGATTGCATATGTGTCTGTTGTTTGGAAAAGGGGGGGGGGGTTGCAGATTTAATTTCAGAATTCCCTGAGAATGCCAATTTTGATCTCTACTGTGACAATTTATTTACTTCTCTTGCGTTCCTACGTGATTATTTATCGCAGAAAGGTTTTGTGCAAGAATCGGATTAAAAAATGCTCATGAACTAAAGTTACGTTGTTCAAAAAAGAAAAGAGAGGAAGTTTTGAATAACTGTCGATGACAGGTAAAATAATATTACGTTGGTTCGGTGGAATAATAGCAATGTCATAACTATTGCATTGAATCTTCATGGAGTTCATCCTATTGTAAAGGCTAAGCGATTGTCCAACAGCGAAAAGAAAGTAATTGAAATTGATGAACCAAATATATATGGTTGCTCAGTACAATCGTTGCATAGGGAAAAAGATCCCATGCATCAAATATCGGGAACTACCGGTTTTTGATTCACTCTAAAAAATGGTGGTAGCCGCTCTTCATTTTTATTTTAGAAGCTGCTGTACAAAATGCGTTGAGCTCAAGAGTACCGGATTGAGTTAGGTATTATGGGGCTAGTTGTTATATTGCTTTAAATAAGACTCAGGTAAGATGTGCCCATTGAAGTAAAAGAGCTTATCGGAATGCAGCAAATGCAATACGTATAGGTTTGCAGAACAAATGCTTTGCTGACTTTCATACTCAACAACACCAATATTTCCTTGTTCTTTGAATCTACTTCCCAGTTTATGTTAATTGCTGCTTTTATTTCTTTTTATAAATTGTCATTTTCAATATTACATCGTAGGCAGAAAAAAAATTTTGGTAAAAAAGTATGTACCCTCTGGGGCCTAGCGTCCCTTTTTAGGGACGATTTGTCTTTCTTAAATAAAAAATTTAATTTTTACACGATAATTTTTTAACTATTTTTCCTGTCCATTATACACTATTTGTAACCAGTATACAAAGTATCGTTGAAAAAAAAAATGTCAGGCATTAATGGGTTAAGCCAGTATAATACTGCTGCCAGAATTATACTGTTGTTTTTGCAGTATAATATAGCTAATTTTATGTTAAAATTGTTAATTTTACAGTAATAAACTAAAATTTCTAGTTTCATAGTTTATTACTGTGCATTTTAGTTTTAAACTTGAGCCCCTACTGCCAGTATTATACTTTATTTTTTGCCGTGTACTTATTTATTTCTTAGTAAGCTATTTGAGTCAACCCTATCTCGTTTGGAAAGTTTTTCTAATTTTCTCCTTTATTCGTGGGGGCGGGATGAGGGGTGGGGAGTTTATTAGAGCTCTGGAAGGGGCTTTGACCCTCAAATTCCTCCCATGGTTGTGCCATTAATAATACATAGGCATTTTAGGACGACTTAATTTGATTAAATGGCATACTATTTTCTAGAACGGTATTTTCTAGGTTATTTTCGAAAATCCGAACAATTTGAATATCCGAACTACGAGTACCTGTACCTATGGCCCTAATTAGTTAGGATTTTTGATGTTCTATTGCAACCAGTGACGTACCTGGGAGGGGGGTGCAAAGTTGCATATGCATCCCCCAAGATTTTACCTTATTATTAGACAGCGGCATTGAGTTTTGAAATCATTGAAAATGCTGAAATCCAAAAGGAAGGAATCAAAATGGATGGTTGGAAAATAGGACTAGATTTTAAAATGTGCTTTTCATAAAATGTGCTTTAGATAGCTTTTGATAGAAACCACTTGATAGAAACCAAAAAATTTTCTGCATTTTTGCTTCTTTCTACAATTATAAGGAAAGTAAGTGCTGTTATTTTAGTTGTGAAAACGTAAGAGAAGAAGAGTTGGACTGCCTAGCGTCTAAAATATAGTTCAAGTAAGATAGAATTAGAGTTCGAATTCTATCTTGTTCGGATGTACTCGCAGTGAATGTTTCATCGAGTTTGGACAGTGTGAATGTTGGTTCTATTATTCTTACATTATATTCATTTTCGTAGTTCTTGTTACTTCTTGAAAAAAAAATCAATAATTGAACAGTTTAAATCAAAGAAGGAAGAGGAAATACTTAAATATTTGTCAAAGCGTTCACCAAGTGTTAATTCTAGAAATTGCATCTCTTTCATAAGCGGCACCATTTTCAGATCCAGCTGTTACAGACAGGAGTTTTGCACTCCGAGGTAGACTGCCGCGACTATTTCTGCCAATCGAAACCATCCCCTAATTAACTCCGCGACAGACGCCAGCGTCTCACTGCTCCTGGCTCACACACAGATAACATTTCCTTTTACGACGGCACCGCATTCCTCATTACCCTTAGCAACGGCACTGATAATAAAGTCGGCAAATGAAATTCGGAGGTAAACAGACACTCCATTTCGCTCGAGTCCGCGTTAATGGGAAGGGGGAGTAATGAAATACAAGGGAATCGGTTTCCTCCTAACTGGTCTCTCCCGAAATGGTGGCACTTAAAAGCCCCGATGCAGTTTCCAGTGGTACGTCCGGGAAAAGCAAGGCGAGTTGAGTTGTCGATTCTTGCAATTTCAGCAGTCGAAGTTCAGAAACTGAGACTTTTTCCCCTCCCACTGTAAAAAATGAATGTTGTTTTTACAGTATAATACAGCTAATTTTAAAGTAATAAACTGTAAAAATTGCTAATTTTACAGCAATAAACTGTAAAATTGCTACTTTTACAGTTTATTACAGTGCATTTTACAGTTTTTAACTGGAACCTCTGCTGTCAGTATTACTCTGTTGTTTTTACTGTAAAATGGCTAACTTTACAGTAAGAAACAGTAAAATTGCTAGTTTTATAGTTTATTCCTGTGCATTTTAGTTTTAAATTGGAACCTCGGCTGCCAGTATTATACTGTAAAAACAACAGTTCATTTTTTGCAGTTGCAGGAAATAAATTAGATAGTGGTAGGCTTACCCAGTAGCATGGGCGCCCATAATGGGAGCCAAGCAAGTGGGGCTTAAGCGCTCATTTGAAACTAATATTTCCTTGTTTTTAGTACTATTTTTTCGGCGAAAACATAAAAAACATTTTTTCTTAAGCCACTGATGTATATTAAAAATGTCAAATTTTTTAATATCTCTAATCTGCACTGAAGTTGTTTTCCATGGGAAAAGTATCCTGCCAAACCATGGGGAAAATATTTGAGCCAGCACCTGAAAAACTCGCATATTGGCGTCCAAACCCAGTAGCACAACTAGGGCGGTTGGTGTCGGTTGCGCATTTGGGAAATTGTACCCCCCGCATTGTCACCTAGATAGGAAGTCCCAGTGAATTCTTCAAACAATTCCTTATTCAGAAAATTTAACTATTCGGCAAATATTAAGACAAAATTGCAACTTTGAAAATCTTTTTTTAATGCTTTAATGATGTCCAATGTTTCTTCTCTTTGGATATTCCATTTTCCCCTCTAGTTCTTGTTCTAACGAGTTTTTTTTCTTTAATATTTTTCTACTGATAACTAAAAAAGTCCTTTTCTGTATTTTTGTATTAGTCAAAATGGGGCCCTCGGGCTGCTACTCCAGTTCTGTCAAGCCCCACTGATCTCACTACATCCGGAGTTAGCTCGGATCTTGCTTTTAACAGGATTGCGAAGCGGAGGGGAAAAGACCTGCTCCAACTCCTGAAATTTCAGAACTTTGGATTCTGACTCCGATTCTTTTAACCCCAAAATCAATCTGACTCCAACTGCACGATTCAGATTTTTACTTAGCAGAGTTGAGGATTCGGAGGAAAAGTAAATGACTCAGACTCTTAGAATTTTAAAGCCCTCGACTCCGACTCCAACTCAAACTCCGCAGCCCTGGTTAAGGGCTCCGAGGGAAATTGTCCAGCTGATTTCGACTAAGATTCTTGGAATTTAAAGTGTTTGATCCCCCAACCCTGACTCCTTTACACAAAAATCAGTAAAACTCCGACTCTTAACTCCACAGTCTCGGCTAAAGAGTCGGAGGAAAATGGACCAGCTCCGACTCTTTAAATTTCAAAGCTTTCAACTCCCAACTCCGTTTCTTTTACTCCAAATTCAGTACGATTGTGACTCCGAAGCCTTTTAGAAGTTTGGTTTTAGTTCTGCTATGGGAAATGTGCGAGGTTACAAAAAAAAAAAATGTTTTGCGAATTTTATGCCTGGTTATAGTAGCTTGTGCTTAAAATTTTAGATCAAAATGTTGGACTAAAAATACCTTGTCTTACTTAAAAGAGAATATACTGTGAAAACTTTTCACAGCATATGGCACCTTTTAGGTGAAAAGTTGTAGCACCAGCGCCGCTCCTGAAGCGTACCGTCTGACTCCCTACAGCACCCTTAAAGGGTCTCCATGGTTCCTCTCATGGTACCTTTAAGGATCTCATAAAGGTTTCATAAGGTTATGAAACCTTTAAGGATCTCATAAGAAGTCTAATGGCACTCTTCACGGGTGTCGCTGGTGCTACAACGTTAAACCCTAAAAGATGCCAAATAACAGTGTACGAGATATTCATGAAATTTTTAAACGCTATAAGTATTGGCGACTTATTCGATGAACGCACCATGCCCTTTGATGTCAAATTTGCTCTATTTAATGCATTTAATTTACAGAACCAAATATTTTCGTATTAAATTTACGTAACCAAATATTTTTGAACCGAACTTTCTGCAATTACTTTTCTCTGAAACTATTTAAAGAAAACCAAAATAAAGCATAAACTAATTAGCTTGGAGCTCAAACGCAAAGGATTTTTCTAACAAAATATTATTTCATAGTTATTTTAACATTCAGTCGAGTGTAAAATCTGATTAATGCTCCATGAAGCATTAATAAATTCACTTGATTCACCAAATACGTATTCAAGCATGAACTTTTAAAGTAAAGAAAGCACTCAGCCAAATGAATGAATAGCAAAAATCGTAAGAAAATATTTCAGTTTTTTCTTTTGACTCCAAAGTTATTTAATTACATCAATTAAAGGCGGAATTGTAACCGACTAACTTCTATAGGCTTTTAATTGAATGTTCGGTATTTATTTAAGCATAGAAATAATTTAGTCCATTTAAAATAACATTTACTATTGAATTATTTAGTGAAAATATTTTCCTTTATAACTATAGAATAATAAAACGGAAGTAAATTGAACTGAAAAAGGATCCCGATGCTTTCAAGTGCGCTCTTAACGTAAAAAAGGGGGGAACTGGGGGAATGTGGGGCAATGTGAAATAGTTAAAGATACTTTTTTTCAAAATGAACGAGTTAGAAACTTTTTTTGAAAATTACAGAAGCATTTTTTTTTCAGCAGTAAATGTTTACCTTCAGAAAAAGTGGAAAATGTTCACTATTTTTTATGGGACAAGTGAGAAATCACACACACACACACACACACACACACACACACACACACACACACACATAACATATACATATATTTATTAAGGAAATATTTTCTATTTGATTATTAAAAAGATTTTTCATCAAATGGCTAAGTAAACAAAAGAATGAATCAACACATAATGAAACAATAAACGAATAAATAAATAAGTGAGAAAATTAATAAATGAGAAAAATGAGTGAATAAAATAGTACACTGCAAAAAATGAACTGTTGTTTTTACAGTATAATACTGGCAGCCCAAGTTCCAATTTTGAAGAAAAATTCAAAGATATATATATATTTTTAAAAATCTATATTTTTGAAGTAAACATTTTTTTTTTTAATTTTCCGAATAAAAATTCGAGTGAAATGTTCGAAAAATTTTTGCTGAAAATTTCATTGTTTTATCTTTATCAGTTCTTAAGTCGGAATGCAAGAAGTCAGGAAAAATTCCAACATTGAGAAAATCGCGTTTGAAATTTTTAAGGTCATGACAGCAGCTGTCTGACGGCAAAATTTTCAAAACAACAAGCAGCTAAAATTATAATATCTTGTATACTAATTAAGATAGAAACAAGTTTCAAACGTCATTTTAAGCAGAAACATAGAATCTTCGTTTTGATAGAAAAAAAAATGCTAAATATGACGAATTAGAACTTTTCATCAAATTTTTGCTTGATTTGTCTGCGTGTACATGATTTGCTATGACCTTTCATCAGAAAAAATATTTACGTATCTTCCAGCTTGATAGTTTGAACAAATTACATTTTTTCTGTAGAATTAATGCCAACATTTTTAAAACTGTTGTTACTTATCAGAGGGTTACGGGTAATAATGCAACTAATAAAAAATATTATTAGTCTACTGAAGTTGAAAAAGGTGGGAATGTGTGTGAAAGGGTGGGGGTGGAGGGTTAAAGAAACAAACAGTTATTTAACAGTTTTTACGGAAATTCTAAACAAAGCATAAAGATACAAGTTTTCAATGAAACTTGTGTAGATATTTCTAAGTACTACGGAGAGCAGTCTGTAATTTGAGAAACGAGAAAGAGATATCAGCAAATGATTCCTTATAACATCGAAAATCATGTCATTTTCAATATTTCAATGCATTGTATATCTAGTTGTTTAGGTGCAGTCGGTGCTTAGTCGACGGTGTATTTGAGTGACATGATTTGTTTTTCCTCCCTCTGTTACTTACGATAAATACATGATGCCATCAGAGCAGTACAAAACGTTCCTTCTATTTACAGGTGGGTGTGTACGAAGCACGAAAGAACGTTTCCGTAACGGAGGGACGCAATAATAAAGCAGGAAAAGTGACATGAAGGAAACGAAAGCTTGGAACACACAGGCAGGCAGGTAATGTTTGTCAATTCATCCCCCCCCTCCCATCGCTTTCAGTGCAAGTATCTGAATTTAAAACACAGAACATTTTTTTTTGTATATCGTACAATACAATACAATATAATATGGTCATTTGAGAACGGAAAATAATTTTTTTTTATAAAGCTGAAAATGTATCATTTGAATCAAATACATGTAGGCGCAAAACTTTAAAGAGTAACTAATATTTTAGTTTGAGCTCGACTGCAGACACTGCTTTTGCCTTCCGCACGGCAGTCTGGTCCTTATTTTGTGATTCAATGACACATTATTTTACTTAGGAAATAGCAGAAAAAAAGTGCATACAAATTTATTTGTATGCACTTAGTTCGAAACTACACCTACTCTTTCGGTTTCGTTTTCGCAACGTCAAAAACAAAAGTTTTAACTACGAATAACTTAACTTGCAACAGACTACTAGAACGACAGGGCTCCCAAAAACCCGCCCAGCTCTCTTCATCCGGACCAAGTGCTGCATCGCTTCCTGCACCTCCCCCCCCCCTTTTCCTGGTCTCTTTCCAGGATATCGAAATCCGCCACTGGAATGAGGCGAATTTTCCCTCCACGCTTTATCGATCGTCCCGGGCAACACAACTTTGCCACCCCTTGTTGAACAATGCACGAATTCCCCCCACCCCTCCCCCCGGCCACACACTCCTCTCCTCTCCGGAGAATTTCCATGCACAGCTCCAAATGTATCCCGTTTTCAGGAAATATACTTTCTCCGAAGGTTTCGACATCTTTATTTTCGTGGATTCGGAATAAAGCGCTAAGGCTCTGTCTCGAGAGTTCAAACGAACTTTTTCTAAATTTGTTTTTGGCATCGGTTTTGTTTTGGAAGGAATTTCTCTTCCAGCTTTGGACGTTCTATGTTGGTTTGAGCGCGCGATTGTCAACAAGGGGTTTGAAATTGAGACTCATTGATGAACATGATAGCTTATGAACCACCATTTATCATGATTGATTTCATTCATCTTTATAGTACCACGAAGGGCTGTGGTAATTGATGATAATGGTTCAAACAGTAATGCAAATTTAGGGACGTCGTTAGGCCAAAAAATATAAATTTAGACATCCTTAATTTAAAACCCAAAAATTAATTGTATTTTTTGAAGGTGGTTGAAAACTAGTTTAATCAAAGTGGTTACAACTACAGAATATGCATTATTTTTACATTAGCAGACCCAATATTTCGGCGAATATTGGGTCTGCTAATGTTCTGCTAAGGTAAATCAATCAGTACACACACCGACTGATTTACCTTAATTGTAAAAAAAGGAATGTGTACTTTTAAGTACACTCCTTTTTTTACTTTTTTTTTTATCTTAAAAGAATTCGCATCAGGTGTAGTGTTTCCTAATTTTATGTTTATCAATTTTAAGACTTATTTAACGCCAATAAAGTTATAGTAAATACAGAGAGTAATACTTACAAATTCAAAGAAATTTTATGTTTCTGTTAGTGCCTGAAATTTCACGTTGAAATACGCGCAAACGAATAGAATTTGTAAAAAAAAAAAAAACACTGTCATAGTGCTGTCGAGTGCAGAAAAGTATAAAAATTCACACCGCTCAATTTAGTGCGTTCTAATGTAGGAAAGAGTTTTGGACCCGTTAGAAATCTTTACAACAACACAAAATGAGTTTTTAGGGTTAATTTGTCCAAATATCGCCATGGTAACACAGGATTTCTTTCAGGCCATCTTATTATTATTTTTTTTATACCAAATGTAGCGCGATATCGCGAAGCCGTCGTCAGTTTAAAACTTTTCTCAAAAAATAGACACTTATAAATTATTAAATGTTGCAATAATTTGTGGCACACCAGCAGTATAAATAAGGTCTATGTAATGAAGGAACACGAGGGAGCTTACTTATTTTTAACTGTTAGTTATGATTA